>JAQIXS010001155.1:0-33201 GCA_034700785.1 Rossiulus vilnensis | reverse complement strand
ATTCCCCCCCAGGGTCCGTAGGTCACAATCGACCTCCACTTTTACGGCAAAACCACATTCCGCGCTGAAACGTCACATAACTATAAAGTGACAGTGGTTTGTACTCCTTAAATCAGCATGATTAGTGAAATCACTAAGTTTAGTGACCGTGCTTTTTTGGACTCCTGACAACGTTATGCTTAGTTGATATAACTATGTAATGATAAAGTGGTTTTTCACTCCTTATATTAGTATACTGCATTTAGTGAAATCACAATATATAGTCATAGTTCGTCACATAGTGATATAACTTAGCATTTCTAGTGGTACTTAGTTGGTGACTAAATTAATTTCTGTGAAGCTAATACAGCTTATCTTCTCAGTAGCTAATACAATTGTTATATATAGCATGCGAATACTGGCAGATATAGTGATAACTTACTGATATCACAAAACGTATTACTTATATCACCACAAATGAGCTTATTTTTACTGATGTCACTATGAATTTTATACTGATCCTTCCACCAGGGTGTATGGCTGGAAAAATTGCATCAGGGGAATACGGCGTTCGGAGGGTGGCTGGGGGTGGGGATATAAACGAGCACGGATCTGGCAAATCTGTTTGGAAATCTCACAATGACAGATTGAACGATTAATTCAAAGAAATGCGGATTTGGAGAAAGGCCCCAAAAATGGCGCTGATAAATTCGCTCCAGCCCGAATTTCGAATGATTAATTCGTCCGCAAATCTAATTTACGCCTGCAAATATGCCATTTATCAGCCGGGGAAATATTTCACTCATCTCCGCTGAGAAATGCGCAATTCCAACCGTTTTTCTAAGCTGTTTTTTGTTACTGGAAAGGAAATGAAATATGCAGATTAGCCGCGAATATTTATCGCCGAACGCGCTTCCATTGTGGAAACTGAATGAATTTTTGGAAATGCATCGTTTGAACAGATAAAAACTAAGAAATTTATGTCAGTGGAACTGTGGGGTAGAGGCAGGCAAGCCGCAGACGAATCACCCACACGCGAGCCAGTAAGCGCGAAGGTGCCACTCTGCGCCTAGCCGCATGCTATCATTGCGCCATCTGGCGAGCGCGCAAGACAACTTGAAGCAATTTTTGATATTTTTTTACTGTCATTGTCGTCAAATCTTAGCGAATCTTGAGTTTTACTCAGAAAATCCTTTAGAAATGTTGTAAGTTTTTTAAAAAAGCGATGAAGCGTCCGTAAAGCGATTTTCGCGCCGTCTTCGTTACAACTAATGTTCCCAAATGCTTCAGTATGTTTATTTTCAAAAAAATAGTTAACGCGTTCTAAAATGAATTGAATTTTTTTTTTCAGAAATTTGGTACGTGCAATTCCAAGTATGGCCGCGAAGCGATTCGCAGGAAATGTTTTCAGATTGCCTCAGTGTAGTAATTTGAGGCAAATCTCAAGTACATTGTATTAAATTTCGTAATACTATTGTTGTGGAATTTTTAGAAAACCTACTAGTATTATTCACAAATTTCAGAAAACATAGATGGTCTACTGATACATTTTGTTCACTGAGTAGACTAGTGTATAGATTTCCAAAATTTGAGAAAAAGCACTAATTTATGTATTCTTGGTGATATTAGTTTACAAATTTTCAGAAAATATAATATTCATATATTTTAGAAAGCGTACTACCGGTGCTTGTACGTTCTTACAGATTAAACTGTTTAAGAACTATTTGAAGTATTTTAGAAAATTTAATGCAAATGTGTTGAAATGCTTTAATATGACATGTTCCGTAAATATAGCACGAAAACCTCCAAATGCTTATGCAGTATGATTTTTAGAAAATGAAATCAGAATCCAGAGAATTTCAGAAAGCGTACACACGTTGTCCTCGATAACACTAGTACTATTAAAGAAAATAGCACACATTTTCTTAAATGTTTGTATAATGATTTTCAGAAAATCTATCAATATCGTTTTTAAAAAATACAGAATAAAAATTACTTCAAATCTAGTATCTTACAATTATGAGTATTACATTACTTTCAAAGACAATACTGTAAATATTCTTAAATGCTCATGTAGGCCTATAATGATTTTCAGAAAATCTGTCAAGAAGATTTTTAAAAACTATAGTTTGCCACTCTCTTCAAATAACTACCTTGCGATATAATGATTTTCAGAAAATTATCAATAAGGGTTTTAAAAACTATAATGTGATAATCTCTTCTACTCTAGTACCTTACAAATTACTCATAACAGTCGTACATTACTTTTGAAGAAATGGCCGGAACATTCTTAAATGCTTATGTGTAATGATCTTCAGAAAATCTATCAATAACGTTTTTAAAAACTATAAGTTTTTCAAATCTACTACCTTACAATTTACTCATCGCAGTGGTACATTACTTTTAAGGAAAATACATGTAGTACAAACAGTCTTGAATGCTACATGTGTGATGATTTTCAGAAAATCTGTCAATAACATTTAAAAAAGTATAGTATACCACTCCAATTATACAACCTTACAATTTACTCATAACAGTAATGCACTACTTTTGAAGAAATAGCCCAAACATTCTTAAATGCTTATGTATGATGATTTTCAGAAAATCTATCAATAACGTTTATAAAAAACTTCAGCATACCACTCTCTTCAAATCTAGTACCTTGCAATTTAATCATAGCAGACAAAGTTGATGGCAAATTAAAACAAGTACAACAGTTTTGAAAGATCCGTTACGCCGGGGCCATTCCACAAGGGGTTATGACTCCCTTCCCCACCAAGCGTTATTTTAACAACTCCTGTTTCTATCGCTTTTATCCTCTGTAAAAACGATTTGGAGAAGGCACTTATGATTTCGCAATATGATAGCGTAACCGATGCTCGGATAGCGTTCATCAGAATGTGAAATTTTTCCCTCTGCATTCGTCTCTGGCGAACATAAATAATTCATGGTGTTCGACAAGAGGAGAGTGTTGGAAAGCAAACTCATTTAGCTTTAATGCGTTTTGTTGTCTTAGCTAATAAAAGTCGGTATTTGTCATGCCCAGGGCCTCAGTTTGAATATTAAGGCGGGGGGGCCGCCTATAATTGAATGCTTTTAAGGGTTCCCACGCTGAATTTCCCAAATTCGGGCCCCGATAATCCAGTTAGGAGAGCCCTTATTCGCTTAAGGAGCTTTAATTTTCCTCCCCGAATTGTGGGAAATGAAAAAATGCAAATAAAAATATTCCTGGAAATGATGACATGCCCCATCCCCCTTCCAGCGCATTGCGCATTTTTTTTTTAAGAAATATTAAATGAATATTATCTCAAACAGCAAATGAAAAACCTTTGGGGGAAATTGGGATCGAGAGTAGTAAGATGGCGGGTGGAAGGACGAATTTTCACTGAATTTTAGAGACTAAGAGGTGCCTTGGAATGATGACGGGGTGTTTATGTGCTGTATTATGTCATTGCTCCATGGCATGTCTTTGAATGAAATCAAGGCCCTAAAGTTTTAGGGAGCTGCCCGAATGTAGCGTAACGCTGGCGTCTTGGATTAGTTTAATCCTTGACATATATCAAGAGTTTTTTTTACCAAACAATCCTGGGTTCTAGTTGCATCCACGTGTACTTTAATAGCCTTTTAAATCGTTTTTTAGTTCTGGTTATTTTTTATGGAATGACATCTAGCAAGCTTGTTGATCTAGTTGTTCGAAAGAAATACTTATGAAAAATGCACTCAAATCTTTATTATTTTTGGGCAGTTTTGGTTTAAATTTCGCCTCTAAGCCTTCCCTTGTTTTGCGATGTTTTTTAAACAATTCTAATACGTCTATGAAGACAACAAATTTGGCAGGATCCTGATGAATGACTAGGCTATTTTTCTAGTTAAGGTGCCAAAAGTGGTCATTTTCCCATAAGGTATGGGTCGTAATGAAGGCCCTTAATGAAGAGGGATATTGTTTTGTAAAATGCATTGGTGCGGGATATGGTACAATTAACGTGTTTTTTTTGTAAATATCCTAATTTCTTGTGACTTTTCTTTTTTTCCTGTTTGCATGTATTAACCTTTCAGCTTGTCGCCCATGTCGGCTTATAAGACAGGCATTGCCCTGATGGAAAGATCAGTACAAGTAGACTGATGATATAAGGATATTATTGAATAATATAGTGATATCACTAACCATACTGATATATATTAGCAGTCCCAAAAAACCACTATAATTAGGATATCATTGAGCATATTGATATTACTAGTTCTAAAAACCACTAATATACTGATATTAGTAGTCCCAAAAATCACTATAATGCAGATATCATAAAGTATACTAATGTTAGTACATGTAATCCCAAAAACCAGTATGCATAGTGATATCAGCATAACATCATAGTGATATCAGTAGAGAATCATATACTGATCTTTTCTACAGGGTAGACCGTGTTTTAGGATGGCTTTTTAGGGCATTTCACAGCCACCGTTAGGGTAGTGACATCCATCTGATCCACTCCCCCAACGCCATCTATGGGCGTCCCTCGAACCTCGGCTCCGCTCTTACGTCCCCTGTCTGACAGCTGATGTCACCCCACTCCCCTCAGATGACACCCCATCATCCCACTTTTGTCTCTCGAACACGTGTCGTACTCGACGAACACCAGTGTCGCAATTTGCAAGCGGTTCAATATGGATTTTCTCCCTAATAACGTGTCACACTTCTAATGGAGTTGCTAAGTCTGGCCTCGTTTTTGCAGCGAGTGTCACCAGCAGCAGTTTGTGATGGAGGGCTCCTGGAGCAAAAAGCAATTAATCTTTGGGTTTCTACCCCCAAATCCCTGCACCAGGAAACGGAGATGCTCAAAACCCTTCTCAAAAAATCTACATCCAGACAAATTGGCTTCATTACGCCAGCACTCATATTGCGCAAATATTTATAGGGGGAGCCAGGCGTGAGGGGATCGAATGCTTGCCTTGAATTATTGAGGCGCTCCGGCTTGAGGCTGCGCGACGGGCGGAAGTGAAAAATAGGCTGGAAAAAATGGAAGGATGGAGCCAGAGGTAATTTGTAAGCTTGTCATCGCCAGCCCAAGACGATATTTTCGAGTTGTGTGGGCGCTGTTCGCGGGCTTGCCATGCATAATTAAGAGCCGGTTTGCAAAGCTGTTACCGCTTGGGGGCGCCCGCATCGCGCGGTTCTTATTCCGGAACTGCGGATTCGAATCTGGAGCTGGATGCGGTTTTTGGACGTAGTTTGTCGATAAAACTGGGTGGTGGACCATGATCATGGAAGCACAGGTTCCGTGACAGTTTTCCGCGAACCGGTTCACCTGACTTAGACGTAGTTTCTGGATGGCCCTTTATTATGGACATGTTTTAGCCATCTTGTATGAATATCCCTTTCTTGGTTGTTCTCAAATTGGACACTGTTTTATGGGCAAGCCTTTGTCGTAGCTTATCGTTTTACTTTCCGGATGACCCTTGCTCACCTGGTGATGGACGTGGTTTATGGGTGCACCTTTCACTGATGATCTTCATGGGCGACACTAACTAATGCACCTTTTAATGATGTGCTTCATGCACTTGTCAATGTTGTATTGCTTGTGTTACTTTAACTGAACTTTGTTATAGAAATAGGACCAGGGATATTTCCTGATTAAATAGCGTCATTTTTACCAAATCAAATCAACTGACGTCATAAGAACAATTTGTGCTAATTGGGACATGGCAGGGAGGGGGACAGAGTTGTCATTTTTATGTGCAATGATGGACTGGAAGGATGCTATAGGGTAAAAAGCTAACTCCTTGATGTCCTTTGTAAACAGCTGTTGTTGGGTAGAGGAAAAGAAGAGACAGGAAAGTGGGTGGTATATCTAAAAGAAAAGAGGGTTAAGTAAATAAAGAGAAAGCATGGGTGAGCTGGAAAGGAAAAAATATAGGGGAGTGAAGAAAATACTAAAAAGGATTAGGAAATTATTGGTAGGGGAGGACAGGAAGTGGCAGGGAAGGTAAACAAGGATTCACTAAACTAACAAACTGATGGTACATTATCCCTGTGGGAACTGCACTTAGGGATCCACTAAGTCTACATGCAAGGCGTGTTGGGAACTGCAACCTAATAAACAATAAACAAACGTGAAACACATATCTCCATGGTGCTCAGCGGTTTCCTGACCTGCACCATAGATGGCGCTGAGCTAGCGACACTGCAGAGCTCACTGATACCCAGAGCACCCGCTTACAATTTATGCTCTGCCGTTTGGGAAATGTCACTGAAATCTTCCGGAATGGCCCGTTCCGTGTTCGGCAACGAGGATTACAACTGCATTCGCACTTAATATTTTTCTGGGTTTTTTCTTCGTCTTCATCTTCTCAGAAATGTAATCCCAGGCGCTAGCAGATCCATAAATATTATTAGCTCTCTCCTAATGGCCCGCTTACAAACCGGGACTCCTTAAACAGGATTACTTCGCTAACATTCTGATTTATTGATCTTTAAAGGCCGCGTTATTTTTCAGGGTTTGATTCGCCGAGACGCGTGTTTTTAGTGCCGAGGACACGAATTGAGGCGAGCAATATGTTCGAACGAGGGATCAGATGTGCTGCTAATGAGACTAAAGAGGCCTTCCAGATGGCCCGCTTCAGAGGGACTCGAGGAAATGGAAGCCAATTTAAAGAGAGGAGTTCCAATCCCCGAACCCTGGGTTCATTCAGGCTGAGCACTGAACGTTATGCGATGTGTCGAGAACCAGATGTTGATGCCTGTCCCGTTAAGTTTAGAGCTGGATGCTTTGATGGTATCCAGTGCTTATCCCAAGAACACTTGTTTGTATGCCTACAACGAGCTTTCTCGCTTATAACGAGTTTAAACTACGCTCACACGCGAAGTACCGCAAGTGTTTCATTTAGACTTACCAAGGTGCTAAATTTATGTTTGAAACATGTTTGTTGACTTATAAGGTGCTCAGCTTTTGCTTAACAACAAGTTTAATAGTTGCTTGCAATGTGTTGAAATCACACTCAGCGTATTTTTATTCCCTTGCATAGGGTTGATTTCAACACAAAAGTGTCCTTTTCAAACATGATGTGTGATATTCCGTTTTCATTCACATTGTTTCCCAAACACGTGTTTAATGTATTATAAAGTGTTCCGTTTTCATCTTAGAACACATAGCATTTCTCTATAACGTGTTCTGTTTTTACAGTGTTTCAACTACACTCGCAACATGTTTGTGAGCACAACACATAAGGTGTTCAGTTATTACATGACAAGATGCTGAACTTACCCTTCAAACGTGTTTGGTAATTACTTAAAGAGAACTTACAGTCTGTATCTATTTTACTAACAGCCTGTTTTCTTTTCAATTGCTTAAAATCTTCTTAATGGCACATGGTCTCATGTTTTTTTTAACTAGAAGCCTAGTTTTCGACTTCTTTTTCCTGGATGGTTAATGTGTCTATCACATGTTAAGCCACATATTGCCAACTCAATGTTTTCTATGCTTATATTCATTTTTCCTATGAAAAATCGATTGAGAAAATCCTGGCTTGAAGTTACATTTTCCTGCTTGTTGTCGAATACCAACAATCAAGAATGTAATTGCCATTCTGACTTAAGTTTTTATAATTCTTGTATTTATTTGCTTTACTTTCTCAAAGCTTGTGCCTGCACCAATGTTCATGGAAGGGACATTGTGTCTACTAAACACCACAAACAGAACAGCCAATCCTCCTCCTCTTCCTCCTTATCCTTGACCTTCTCCTTCACCTCCTTCTCTTCCTCCTTCTCCTTATCCTTCACTTCCTTCTCTTCCTCCTTCTCCTTATCCTTCACCTCCTTTCCTTCCTTCATCTCTCCCTTTCTCTTCCTCTTCTTCCTCCTCTAACCAATGATCCTTTGTCCCTGGAAGCGTTTTATCGTGTGCTGATCACATATTCATATCGCCGTTCTCTCCACCGCAATATTTCCATTTATGATTGTTTGCGGCTTGCATCATAAAATCGCTGACCAGTGTCCAGAGCTCCCTGCCATTGAATTGCATCTATCAGACACACAGCAAGAAAGTTTTGTGCGCCGGATTTACGCCGCACTCCGGCATGCGAAACAAATTTGGGTTATATTCCTTATCGGTATGCAAGATGGATCGTGCTTAAAAGCCCACTGAGGGGAGGAAGTAAAGGTGCTTAGGAGTTGGTGACGTTAACAAAATGCGAATTTTTAGTGGATTTTCTTCTTTGGCGTGAAACGGGAAGTGCAAATTGCCGGCTGGTTGTTATTAAGGACTTTTAATTTTTCAGTAGGTTTCGTCAGAGCAAACTGGTTCGTGTGACGTGTCAACAGAAAGCTGGTGGTCTGCTGGTTCGCCTTGGCTTCCTCGTTTTTAGATCTGGCAGGGTTTAGGGATTTAAACTAGACTTTAGAAGGTTTTGGAGAGTGGCGCCATCCTTTGGCCACTACCTGCAACTACGCTGGAATACTGCTGAACTGTCCGGGTCTCTCTGACACTATAGGGGGTGGGGTTTCTTCATTTTTGTCCCAACACACAGACAAAACACCAGAGCCACCGACATATATAGACAAAAAGTACCAGGTCACGTCTGCTCACTCATGCTATCTCTCTCACAGTCGATTTACGAATCATGCTCACACCAGAGAACAGTGTGAGCCACCCAGTTGCGAAACACTTTAATCTAGGCACCGCCGGTAACAGGGATGATAAAAGAAGTCGACCCTGGAGCCTCCACCCGCCCAGCGGCGTGCCGCACCATGCCCAATACACACTGGAGTAGGGCTGGAAGTCGTCCAATAAAGATATCTGAATAATGTCTTAACAGCCCTTAAGTGTATTGAAACTTGCTTATAACGGCCACTCTGGCAGGGAAAGGATTGCTGGAGGCAAACTCCTCTAGATTTCGAATGTTTGATGAACAGCCTGGGTGATAACGCGCTAGGATTTGCATCGAGATCTGTGACGTGTGGTTCGCGAGGTCCTGTCACGTGGGCCTTAAATGGGAGAGTAGGCTATTAAATCACACGTAAATATTACCCAACAATAATTACAATATTAATGATCTCGCAACACTATTGAATAACTAACCATTTTACCGTAGAAATGAAATAACTCTGCCCGTTTCAATGCATAACAGTGGGTGCCAAACCATAACTTACCAGGCGCACAAATCAACTTTTCAGGAGATGGAAAAACCTGGATAGTTTCGTGAAAAATATAGATAGCACGAATCTGATTTCGTCTAAATGACAATAAGTTCAGACGCTATGCACGCTATGACGCTTAATTACGAACACACAAACAAGAACTTCGGTAAAATTTTCCACGTAAACACATTTTCACTAACAGTCCTATGCGCCACACGTATGGCGCCTTAAGTGAACGTTTAAAACACCCTCCTCTCTTGCTGCAAGTGGAATTGTTGTCAATGATTACTGCATTTTGATGTCCAGATTTTGAAACCCACACTGACGTGGTTCAACTGGCCAAAATGGAATAAAAGTTATTCGTGTCCACCTTACGCGGGTTTGGCGTCAAGTCTGCGCGAATGATGCGAAGATGGGGGCAAGGGGGACTAATCGCATATTTAGGGGGTTTCATCAAAATTTCGACTGCAATTGGTGGCTTTTATGGTCATTTCCATGTTTTTCTTCAGGAGGGAGGGGGGTGCCTCCCCCAAATCCCCCCCTTGCACACGGCCCTCTTTCCTCCAGTGGTTTTTGTTAGACATCTGCAATTCTCAGTGTTCAAATGTTTGCATTTTCCATCCAATCAGGAAACAGTCAGCTATGGACTACTAGAAACTGTTCAGGGGAGTCGAGATTCTCAAGTAGCGAATTTCTGATGAACATCCCTGGAAATTCAGGAAGATCCCCGGTTGGGCATTTTCAAATTCATCCCTTCCCGAAGGGAAGAGTCGCTCCATCACCCTGCTAATGAAAGACATCCACTATGGGAGCGAGTGGTATGTTGTTCCTGTTTCGTCGCCGCCCCCTCCTTGCATCGCGTTATTTCCAAATTGCCAGTTGTAGCACAAAGCCTGATAAAGTGGTTTTCGGGTCAGTTAGCCGGTGCCCACCTGCGTTTTTTCGCAGCCCATCCATTATTCAGGGGCCGTAAAAGTGTCTCCCAGCCTCGTGTAAATAATTGAGAGAGGAAGAGGAGCGACGCCCGGCAGCCATGTTGGGACTCCGGGGGGCGGAGAAGGGTCTTGATCGGGATGATGATGTTGCTGATGGATTCCCCTCCATGCCGACTAACGATGGCGATGGAAAAGATGCCGTTAGATTGCGCTAATGGGATGTGGGGGAGGGGGCTGAGGGTCCTTCCCCCGAACAATGCATGAAAAGCGAGCTTCTGGGGGGGAAAGGATGATTGCCGGGGCTCCAGACCAACCAGTAAGTTGAATTTATGCGCCCGTTTATGGCTCCATGAATGGCAAACAGTGGTATTTATTGGAGTTGGCAAATAAAAATTATGAAAGGCATTGCGAAATTAGTTGGAACTTGTGCAAATGAAATACTGCTGTACTGAGTTCCACCGCTGTTGCTTATCGTATCGATCACGATGTTCCTGCTGCCCCTGTGGGCGACGTTTACTGCTTGTTTTGCAGTGTGCTATGCATTTATTGCTTGCGTTTTGGTGGATATATTTATGTGTAATATATCTTCTGAGGTTCTTTGTATTGAAACGACAATATAGGGTTGCGGAGTACTGTATATTTTATGGTGATGGCAGTGCTGCAGAATATGCATAAATAGTATGAGTACAGAAAGGGCTGTGCTGTAAAGTGACCATTAGTGTAATGGCAGTACTGCTTGGTATTCACAGTATGAACTGTACTGCGTGGGCATCAGTAATGGCAGTACTGCTTGGTATTCACAGTATGGACTGTACTGCGTGGACATCAGTAATGGCAGTACTGCTTGGTATTCACGGTATAGACTGTACTGCGTGGACATCAGTAATGGCAGTACTGTATAATATGCAATAATGGTAGCATGCAGTACAGAAGGGACGTACTTTATTGCAAGTGTTATTTAGCTATTCTGCTCGAAATTCGTAGCTTACTATTCTGTGATTGCAATACTGTATAATATGCAATAATGTTAGCATGCAGTACAGAAGGGACGTACTTTATTGCAAGTATTATTAGCTGTACTGCTTATTCACAGCATAGATTGTACTATGTTGGATGCAATAATTACTGTACCGTGTGGTATACAATATACATAACTAGTATTGGCAGTGCATTGGCAGAACACATTAGTGTACTATAGAAAAAGAGACAAGTTTCTCTGTAAACATTATTGATCGTACTTCTTGTGGTTACTGCATGTTGAAGTGATTTTACTGTAATGGTGCAGTAATGCCTGCAATGTTAAGCATGCAATAAACAGCACATGTAGTTGCAGTAGTGTATAATATTTAGTAGAGGTAGTATGCAGTACAGAGAAGGATGTGCTGTAAAATGAACGTTAATGATGTAGTATGTGGATACTGTATTCCATGCAGTTCGTTCAGAATTTAAAAATCATAATAATAGCAGCACTGTGAACATCATGGCGTACGAATACAGTGGTTGCAGAATTAATTGCTTTTTATTTCATCGATTACTTCATAATTAGCTCAACAAATTACTGAAGTGATTCTGCGTCTGCCTCGGAAATGGGCGCAAAATGGTACGCTCCATTCAACGCACATACTTTTGCATAATTTCCAAATTTATTTTTACCCCGGAGTGACAAGCGAATTGATGTGGTTGAAATTGGGAGATATGAGACGTTCATTTCGTATCCCGTTTCCAGTTATCTCCATATTTTAGATTTCAAGAAAGGAGCACTTGTTTATTCGTCATGCTCGCAGATTAATTTCGACAAGAGCACTTAGGCAGATCATTTCTGGAATAATTGATGCATGTTTGCATATTTGGGAAACACGTGACTCCAACCAGGTACGGATTTGAAAAATCGTGGGTACGCCAGGTTGTTTGCTGACAGCAGGGTACTGAATTGAATTGAATCGACTAAAACAGAAAGTGAAGGTGGCAAACCAAAACAATAGCAGAGTTCTTGCTGACCTGGAAAGTCAGGCTAGAGACCTGACCATGACCATGACTTTTTCCATGACCATTTTGGTCATGGAAAATCTTTAAAAACTGCACTAAATTTTGAGTGGCAATCTTAAAGAAATGTGCTTCAAGCATTAAAAGGCATGATATTTTACCTAGATTTTATAAAAAAGTTTGCGTACGGCATAAAAGAAATGTTACCGGTATTTTTTAAATGTAGCCCAAAATCCTCCACCATGTACTAATTTTTTTGCAAATTTTCACCTACGGCGTTGTCTTCGTGACAATGTCGATCAAATATTGTATATAAGTATGGAACAAAATCCGTCATTGATTAATTAAAGTTTAGAAAAATGTTCGTCCATGTTGTTCAAATGATGTATGGTTATAAAAATGCAGGAGCAAATTAAATTATTAAACCGATGTGATTAATAAACATCCCCTTTATGTCAGCGTACGTTTTTGCTGCAGAATTTAGCTCTACCAAAAAGTCAGGGAAATTCACTTGGCTGGTCAGGGTACTTAAGTAAATTTTGGCTTGAACCCTGAATAGGTGTGCTAGCAGTGATTGCCAGTTTTTAGGGGCTGCCTTTAATTCACTCGTGTTAAGTGGTTGCCATGGCGTTATCCAACTTTCATTTATTGCTAATTTTTAATAAAATATTGCTAATGGTATCAAATAGCAATAATTGTGTGCTTTAATTACAGATGTTTTTAGTCTAAACAAGAGGCTTAACCGAAAGCTGGCTAACCAGCATATCACATGTATTAGCAGGGATTGCCATACGTAAGGGGCAAACGTAATGCTAGCAGTGATTGCCAACTGTTAGGGGAAGTCTGTAAGCCAGGAGAAGCTGCTAAGGGGTTACTGAACTGGTTTCGTGTGAGGCAGCCATCGTCCTCTGGATTCTGAGTTTCAGACTTACGTATCATTTTAGCCGAAACATTTGCTGCATGAGAAATTCTCCCGTGACACCCGTGATGGATCCGAAATGTAAAAAAGGGGGATAAATGGAATTGTGCGTGTGTGCGGTGCAGTAAAAATCAACTGTACAAATGTAGGGGGTGAGGGAGTGGAAGGGGCAGTGGCGAGGAAGGAACAATGATGGATGACGAGCGCCCAGATATCCACTACCAATAATCCGAAATCCAACAAACAATAGCCAGCGCATGAAATGGGATATGGGATGGATCGATGGGGATTGTTGAAGCTTGCTCAGGGGTCTCCGAGGCGGCGCTGCCACTCGGTGCCCTATATGACAGATTTAAAGCATTTTTGTAGTGAAGACAGACATTGGGTCACTTACTGTAAAAGGAAAGCTTTTTGTTTGGCATGCCATTGATAGCTTACAATCACAACAAATGTAACAATCTTTTAAACAAATATTTAAGTGCATTACAACCGGTGCAGCACCTTTGGTGAATTGGGGTAATGACATTCTCTGAGAATTACTGCTCGAAGGCAGCTCTCTTCATTTCGGATAGTGCAAAAACAGGCTTGGTTATTCTCTAAAGCAGTAGTTCACAGACGTTTTGGCAGAGAACCTCTTTGTGGTTTCACAAATAGTCCTGAGTCCCACCAGGGTCTACTGACTAGTTTGAGAAGTATTTATGGCCTCGTGTTCCATGGACTGTTGCCTTTTTGTACTGACCAAATCTTCCCATAACGTTTAAAGGACGCTTATATCTGGTTTTGGAATATTTTAATTATGTAGTTTTGGGGTCCAATGGTATGGGTCTATTTAAATCCAAAGGCTCATGACTTGTCTAGAACTAACCTGGTCATAAGTTCTTACGCTAAGTAGGGAGCGAATGCAAATATGCCAAAAAGGTTAAGAATGCCAAAAATGCCATGGTGATCAAAAGGGTGCAGTTATTATCTCGAAGATCTGGCTGGCAACATTGCGCAATGATCTGAAAAGGTTTAGGATCAATACTAACACAGCAGCACGGCTGTATTCTGACAACTACACCCATCTTTTACCGGCAATTGTCTGTTGGCTTGCGTAATCACTTTAGAGTTTTTTAATTCCTGTTGGTTAGCTTCGGGGACTGTGCTTGAGACACGCTGAAATCTCATTTATAAAACAATATCCAGGCCTTGCTGGTTAATTCCTTAAAAACGTACACGGGCTTCATGGTCCCTGGGGGACCATCTTTTAAAAGGGTACAGTGAAATGGATGATAAATTGAATGAGAAAAGGAGAGACGCCAGACAAGAGCTAAGTAGGAAATGGGCTGTAAATATTCTCAAGAGTTGTGGCTACTAAATAAAACATTGTGAAACATTTGAATAAGCCATGGTGCCAAACCAAAACGAAAGAAACTGAGAGGATCCTGTAGATGTTATGGACAACTTCCAACCCTTCAGATTCTTATTTAGGCATAACTAATGCTACTGTTAGCATTTATCTTATTTAATATCATATCCAAATATACTTATATAATTACCTCACAGGATGTTACACAACTTTCTTTACTCTAGTTGTCAAATTCTTCATCACACAAAATTATCAATAAAATAGTTTTTTTTAATACGAAATCACACTGAAGCATATGGCTGTATTTTTTGGGGTACTGTGCCACAAAAATAGCTCGTACTCATTACTTCTACAATGTGTAACACAAGTATCTACTTCGTTATTGTTATTGCAAAAATTACAATTTGACACAAATTGCTCATCAGCTGCAACAATGGACATTAAAAAATTGACATTTTATCAAACATAGAAAGTTTTGTAGGTGTTTTTATTGCAGCACACCACATTAGTTTACAAATAAAACATTTGGAGAACTCCTTGACATTCCATGAATCATGTGCCCAGCGAATGCTAAATATTTGCAATGAATGTACTGGTGATTGGACAGCCATTGAGCAAAATTTTCACATAATTATGCAGACAAATGCACATCTAATAAGCATCTACTTAACCATCTTAAATTATTGTTCAAAAATGTGCACTGTGTCAATAATAGCTGTTTCTCCTTCCTTTTTATCAAATATATTTTTTGGCACCGGAAGAATTTGGCTCATCTCATACTGGAATAAATATCACTACAAAAAATATATAGGGGAAATTACGGGCATTACGTCGTGCCTCAAATAGGGGTTCCTGACCCCGAATGGCGACGCATCTTCCCCCTACCCCCGGTCACCTCCTGGCCCTCTTCGCCGATTGCGTTATTGGAAAATATGCCCGAGTTATAAGGAAGAATGACGAAAAAAGCGCTATTGATTTATCGATTTCTATTTTGAAAATTTTTTTGGCGATATCCGAGATGTACCGATTGGAAAGCCGGAATTCCCCGGGTGCCCATTGGCTGAAATGAAGAGGAGGGGGAGAGAGTTGCGAGGAAATCTGTCAAAACCCATTTCTGGAGATGAAAATATATGGTTGAGTGAGCGACCACTAAGTCCTTCTGTATTTCTACAATAATGTTAACTTTCGAACAGAATCCAGTCAGAAGGGGCATTTGAGGAGAAAGGGGGAGGGTGAGGGGGTCGCTTCCCTTTTCGTTAATCGATGCCACGGATTGGTCCGAGACGCTGGACAACGGATAAATGCACGGCCCTAGGTCCACCTTTATTCACAAAAAAAAACCCCGACAGATCAGCAAATGATATTGGATTTGAAAGTATTAATGGTCA
Source organism: Rossiulus vilnensis (assembly GCA_034700785.1). Classification (NCBI taxonomy): domain Eukaryota; kingdom Metazoa; phylum Arthropoda; class Diplopoda; order Julida; family Julidae; genus Rossiulus; species Rossiulus vilnensis. Next base: position 17,519 of record JAQIXS010001155.1, on the reverse strand, counting down.
GCACAGTGGGTTTGACCCCCATCTGGAAGATGCCCCTAAATAGAGCCAAACGCAGTACAGGCATATGACACTCAGGTCGGTGTTTAAAAGTGATTTGTGGGCTTTGTGTGGCCACCGGATACGAGAGGGATGCAGGAAGTGGTGGGCGAGGGAGGTATGAGGGAATATAATGCTGGTGATAAGAAGGAACAGGATGTTGTGATGAGGAAGGAGAGGGGGAAGGGAAATGACTCATGAGGAAAAAAGGGAGTTGGAAGCAGTGATAAATGGCAAAAAGGGTAATGAGGGTGTAATGGGGAAAACTGGGTGGTAATGAGGAACTGACGCATGGTATTAGGGAATTTGGTGATAAGGAGATACTAAGGAAAGTGTGATCGAGGGGTGATGAGGGTGAATTTGAGGTCATAATGATGGGAAATGGTAAAGAAAGTAAACAGATAGAGGATGATGAGGTAGAAATAAGGAAATGATGATGAACAATGTTAAAAATTGTAAAGATGAAAGTGTAATTAGGTAGTAGAGTAAATAATTGTCAAAAAGGGTAATCCAATTGTGGGCGAAACAAGAGAAGATGGTAAAGAGGTGTTAACGAGAAAATGATGATAAAAACAACGGTAAACATGAAAAGGATAATGAGGGAAAAAAGGTAAAACAAGTGTAAAGATAAAAGGGTTTATAAGGAAAATAAAGGGTAATAAGTTGGTAATGAGGAAATAATTATGTAATAAGTAAAACGAGTGTAAAGATAAGACTAATTTGGTAATGATGAGGTGATAATGACGAGAAAGGGTAATTAGGTAGGAAAATGTGCTGAGAGCTAGTGAGAAAGGATAAAAAGGTAGTAATGGGGTTATAATGCTTGAAAAAGCTAATACGAGTGAGATGATGGTGAGGGAATGAGGGAATGATGAGCAAAAGGGAGAAACATGTATTGATAACAAGTGCTGAAATAGTAATGTAAATTGGTGATGAGCGTTCAATGAAACAGAAAGGGTAACCAGGGAGTAACCAGAAAATAATGAAGAAAAAGGGCAAAGAGTGATGGCGAGGAGAACGGTAATAAAGGAGTGATGGTGAGGAAAATGGTAATAAAGAAGTGATGAGGGGATAAAAAGGTACTAAGGAAATAAGGAAATGAGGAGTAAAGGTGTAATGTTGGTCTAATGATGACAAAACGCTTAATGTGGCTGAGATAGTCAATGTTCATGAACGAGCAGAGGAAAAGGATAATGCATGAGTAATGAGGTAAGAAAAGGGTAATGCATGAAGTAATGAGGTAAGAAAAGGGTAATGCATGAAGTAATGAGGTAAGAAAAGGGTAATGCATGAGTAATGAGGTAAAGGATAAGAAATGAGTCAAGAGGAAAAGGGATATAAATGGGTAATGAGGTGATTGCTACCAACTTCAGCTGCCACTGCACGTATTCCATCAGTGCTGCATGATCGCCTCTGATCGTGACCAGATGCATTCTGGGAATATTTTTTATGTATGCTAATTAATCAGGATTATCGATTGGTGGCGCTCGTCACTCATTGGTCGGCAAGTTAATGATGCCAAATCCCGGAATTTCCCTACTCCTTCCTCTCCCAAACCAGATTAGTACAGGGCGCCTCATCCTGTCCTGGGTGCACTTTTTCAGGAAACTGATGGAATGGTTCCGAATAAAGAGGATTAGTTTTTTCGTTTTTCGATAAGCCTCCCAACGACCGTGGCGCCCTTTCCCTAATCCCCTTGGTATTTAATCCCTTTGGCAGGCAATCCATCTGCACTCCATCTTAGACGAGTGTGACGATGTCGCTTGTCATCGACGTTTGAATAAATCAAATCATCGATCCTAAGTATATTTTGTGTACCAAATTCCGCTTGATTAAACGGCGGCTGTCAGTCAGCGCTTGGCGCCCACCGTTGCCAAGGTCCTCTCAACCAGGAATGTTCTCCCTAAACGACCTACTAGGAAGTCGATGTTGGCGCCCTACCCTCCATCCAACCAGCTCAATACCCTGCTGTCAGCAGAGCAGTGTCACGTGGCAGGAGCAATGCCACTCCTGAGGGATCTGAATTGTATCTCTACCTCCTTCCAGCATAAATTGTTGAGATAACGTGGATAATTTGTTCCGGCAAAAAGGGACATCGTTTAAACGATGTGAAATGAACAAATACTGATGTCATGTATTTGACGTCTACTGCGGCATTGTACATAATTGCGTTGAATTTCGATTAAAATGAATGTCACATCTAATAATCTCTGACGCATACCAAAAGATGGTAAGAATGGCGGCTCAAATGACATTCTGTACTGATATCACTACATAGTCTTTTAGACTACTGACATCAGTATGCTTGGTGGAATTTCTTTACATGTTTTATAGTGATTTCACTGCATAGTTTTTATGACTGCTTAAATCAGTATCATTAGAGATATTACTATGTATTATTACTTAGTCTTTTTCACAACTTAAAACATAAGTATGCTTACTGGTATCACTAAACGCTTTACTGATATCATCTTATGCCAATACATTTATAGTGGTCTTTCTACCTTATAATTTAGCAAGCTCTTTTTTAGCAACATGAATATTTTGTCATAGCATGGTATAATGATACATAGTATGGCTTAATAAACATTATGCTTACACCATACAGTCTATCAAATTTTGCTGAATTATTTTTCTCCCATACAATACAATAAAATTCTAAATTAAGGGAAGAACCTTTAGTAAAACTTTTCAGACATAAAAATTTGATGTACTATTTTGAATAAAAGTTTTAAGCATATGATGTATAACTGATACAGGTTAGTAATTAAAAATGTCATTTAGGAGCATTGCTAAGTACCAACTTCAGTGACTTATTGAAAAACATGCAAAAATGGGGAATTAATACATGTGCTTCAATGGAAATACATGTATTATTTTCCCATTGTTCTCTTTCCCCTCTCTCGCCAACCTGGCTCCTTTTCATTCTCTTTATATTTTTTACTTCCTTTTCCCTGCATTTTTCTCCTCTTTCTCTGTGCAATCCATCCTAACCTATGCCTGGAAGCAATTCTGGAAAACCCCAAATAGGAAAGTCCCGTGGCTGAGCCGGGTTTACAACCCGTCTCTGGAATGTCAAAAGAAGGCATATCACTAATAAGTCAACTCCACCCTCTTCCTTTCTTCCTTAGCCTGTGCCTCTTCCTTTCTTCCCTAGCCTGTGCCTCTCTCTTTACCTAGTTTGTGTCCCTGTTACCCTATTGGTTCCTTTCCATTCACGCTTTGGCACCCCTTTATCCTTATCTTCCTCACTTTCTCTTTCCTGCCTTCTTCCTCTGCCACCTGTCAGAACCCTCGCCCCCCATGGGTGTCAACATTCTCCCTGAGGCTCGTTTATCACGCACCTCCAGCGTGTTGTATTCCGCTCATTTTCTCGTCATTTGACAGGGCAAGGCCCCAAAAAAATGGGATTTTTCTCATCATCCTCGTCATTCTCGCACTCATTCTTCCTCTTCTTCTTCACTCAGCGGTTTTCGCGCTCGCATTATTATTAAGCCATCATTTTTTGGATGATCGAAATGTGAGTGGGAAAAGAAAAAGAAAACATTTCGTTAATATTCTGCCTCTCAGCCGTGAAATCGCGATTGGAAGGCGGTCGTGGACATCTCAAGAGTGTTGAAAGGCATAGAAGCCTTAGCGCGTAATTTGCTGATCCTGGAAGAAAACGGGACTTCAGGCTGAGTCAAGGGCACTGCAGTGCAAATTATTATATGCAGTTACTCATGCTAGCTGTTTAAAATACATTATCCAAAACACAAAGCTTGGTTAAATTTCTTTACTTTGACATTCAGAGCAATGGGCAAAAATGACAGTGTCAATACTGACCAGTGGTCATCGCAATGCTTTGTTTTAATTGGACGGTCGGATTCCCCTTGCAATCCAAACAACACATGGTCCAGATACAAAAGGAAATCATTCTTTCAAAAATAGTGCCATTTTGATCAGGGCAAGCTATCAACCTGGTAAGGACCAGGTACGTAACATCCATATTGAATGACATGAATGTATGTATATTGCAAAAGCAGTTGCCACCGCTGATCAGACTACTGTAAACACACATTAACATTAGATATTCCTCCAGTATAGCTAGCCTAAGGCACTGCCAACAGGTACATGTACCGCCTGGTGGTTTCTGGGATACATCTTGTTTATATACTTCTATATTTGCAAGTCTCTATTGAAGCTTCATTACCTTTACATATTTGTTATTGCCTATTGATTTGTATTGCATGTTGTTTTTATGCTTTTACATAGTTATTATCCAATTTTGTATATTAAATGTTATATTTAGATGTTTATATTGTCAATATTTACCATGAACTGCATGCCATAAGCATATTTTCGTAGCATTAGTTGTAGGTGTATTTTAGATAATTCTATCTTTTTGCTTCATATTGACTAGGTCAATTAATACTGTAATTAAGCAATGCTGCTGTTTATGGTTCGATACACTTGATTAAAAAGATTGATTGGTGATTTTCTTGTTTCATGTTAGATCACATCACATTGATGTCTAAAATGTTGGATGTTTTTACGCGACATGACATCGAAATGAGACGAATTCTTTAGTGAATTTGGCTGTTGACTTAATTACTAATTAATCATTTGATGGGTTACCATAAACTCAGAAAACCTGAAATTATCTGGGAAGTAGAAACAACCTTAAATTCATGGAAAAGTTGAAGAAATTTCAAATTTTTATGCAAACGTCAGCACATTTTCAACTATACATGCATAAGTAAGGAAAACTTCATATTTTCATGCAAACGTCAGGAAAATTTGATAAAATGCCAGCTTTAAATCGCCTTAATCTCAAATAATTGTTAATAGATTCTGTAATAAGCCATATCTAGTCGCACTTTACACAATAATAGTGAATTTCCCTATATTTAAAAGCAAGCCTTAAAAATTTTGAAATAGTAAAAAATATCGGTAATTGTTCAATTTGGTTTCAATTTTATTAAAATAAAAGTTATCATAAAGTCAGGGAATTTTTTTATAAACCTGAAAAAGACAGGCAAATATTTCATGAAGCTGAAAAAGTCAGGGGAATTTCTTTTAACCCTTGGAAAACCTGGACATTTTTTGCATAAAGAGTTTTTCATAAACCTTCATAAGTCAGAAAAAATTGTCCATAAATATGGAAAAGTCAGGGGAGATTTTCATATACCTGGAAAGCTAGGAAAATATTTCATGAAATTGAAAAAGTCAGGGAGATTTTTCATAATCTAGGTAAAATCAGGCAAATTTTTAATAAACCTGAAAAAGTCAGGGAAATTTGTCATAAACCTGGAAATATTAGGAAAATTGTCATTAGTTTAGAAAACGTAGGCATCTTTTTCATAAACCTGGAAAAGTCAGGGGAGTTTTTGTCAAACTTGAAAAAGTCGGGGAAGTTTACTATTCGATTGTGGAGGAAACCCGGATTCACTTATCTTGCATTATCTTGTAATTATCTTGCAAAATAGCGTCATTTTCAATGCAGTCCATCGCTGATACTACAAGTAGATCATCCTTCAGTGGCTTTTGGTGGAATTAAGGACCAATGAGTCTCTTCATGGAACATGATGAACTCGGGGGAATCAAATGGTTTACCCTCCAGCCTTGAAGGTCCTTTATGGACAGCCCCTAAGTCCTAACCCTTGTGTGCGCATTTGCATCCCAACAAATATTCCCATGCAGAGGAGGTCCTCTTTAAAACTGCTTTCAAAAGATCTGGAATTCCGGACACGCCGGCCTCTGGTTTTAAAACCACGCCAACGTCCACTTTATATTTTACGTCGAGGATAAGAGGAAAGGAAAAGGAGGAGGGGGTGGTCAGCAGCGCCCTCTGGAAAGCGATCAATGAAGGCAATGTCAAAAAGGGAAAAAAGACGAGTTTCGTGTAGAGCCTTAAGTTAATCCATTATTGCACCTAGGTCGTTGAAAGCTCTAACAGCCTGCCCTAACTGACCACCCGACTACTTGGCCGACTCCCCAGGCGCCAATAAAGCATCGGCCTCGAGCTGACCAGCGGCTGACCGCGACCCCCGAGCGTGGGCGCCTCCCCTGGCACGCCAGTCTTGGCCTGACCGGGGTCCAGGGGAGCCCAGGGCTTGGTCCAAAACTGAGTTTGCATGCAAACAGACCACTAATGGCTCCATTAAGGATTCTGTGCAGTGTCCAGTCCATGTAAAATCCGTGTATTTTATACATTTGGGATGCATTTATTTTAATGGACATGATAGCATGGCTACTTATTTGCTTTTATGATAAAATGGTGTTTGACATGGGGAAAAAATACACCGGAAATAGGTTTGAACCTTTCGAACGTGTTTGCACAGTTTTACGGAAATGAAAGTATTTCTGTGAATTTTATTCATGGGCACGAAAGCATGACTACTGATTTGTTTTTCTGATAAAATGGTGTTTGATACGGGCAAACGCACCGGAAATAGCTAGAACTCTGGAGAAAATATCAGTATGTGATTCTCTACTGTTATCAGTATGATTTATTACTGATACCACTATGATTCTGTGCTGATATCAGTATGATTCAATACTGATATCAGTATGATTCAATACTGATATCACTGTATATATACTGGTTTTTGGAACTGCTGATATCAGGGTGGTTAGTGATATCTCTAAAGCTTTTACTGGTATCAGTACATTTGTACTGATTTTACTGTTCCTTTCACCAGGGGGCGCTTTGAACGTGGACATTTTCACGTGAACTTAAAGAATTTCTGTGATTTGTCATGCATTTTTCTGGAAAAAAAAATCGTGAATGGGTTGGAAGGATTTTCGGCAAATCACTGCAAATTGCGGGCGTGAAATTTCCAAAATCACTCCGGATGTAAGTCAAAATTTTAAATTTTCGGCCATTTTTCCAGGCCACTGGTCTAGATACGGTTGGTCAAGAACGGAGGTGGCATTATCTGGCGGTGGTCAGCGTGTCCAGCTGTCCGAGACGGAATGCCCCGGCCGAAATCTCGTAAACTGGAGATTGTTTATCAACGACTGGAGATAGGAAACAAAAAATATATAAAAAGTTGGTTTGAACGACGCTTTGGGAATAGATTCATCATACTTAAAGCGAAGTGGTCATCGTGGTCATCGTTAGGCCTGCTGGACAGCGGAAAAAAATCGTAAAAAGCAAAGCTAGTCAGAGCCGAATTCTCAGTTTGCTTTTTTATACCTTGACCCTGGAAACATGATGGTATTTTTGCTCATCCTGGAAATGTTGAATTTCGAATTGATTCCGTCGAAAAACGGCCAGTGGTCGGTGCTGACCGGTAAGTGTCCCCGGCCGCTGCATTGTTTCTGGGCCGTGAGTTTGGACGTCTGGAAAACCTGGTAATGTCATTCAAATTTATGATGCCAGGTAATGTCATGGAGATCCATGTTGCCTGGCAATGTTGTGGAAATTCATATTGCTAGCCAATAACGTGGAAATTCATGCTGCCAGGAAATGTCTTGAAAATTTATATTGCCTGGAAACGTCATGGAAGTTCGTATTGTCTGGAAATGTCGTGGCGATTCATGTTGCCTGGAAATCATGACGATTTGTATTGTCTGGAAATGTCGTTAAAATTCCTATTGCCTGGAAATGTCATGGAAATCGATATTGCCAGGTAATGTCATGGAAGCTGGTATTGCCTGGAAATCATGGAAACTCGTATTGCTTGGAAATTTATATTGCATGGACATCATGGAAATTCATATTGCCTGGACATCATGAAAATTCATGTTGCCTGGACATCATGGAAATCCATATTGCCTGGACATCATGGAGAATCATATTGCCTGGACATCATGAAAGTTCATATTGCCTGGACATCATATGAGGAAATTATTTCGGTGTCCAGAAATCAACTGCACCAACCATCCTAACCCACCTTCACGTGGTCTGGAAGTTCATGAAAAGTGTTCTGGAAAACCTGGAAACGTAAGGGAAGTTTGCAGCTGGATGTGGTCGGCACCTTGAGTGAGAGATTGTTGTGCGCCCCTCCATTCTCGGACGACTTAGTTTCCGGGCCTGCACTTAGACACGCGTTTCCGGTGGGCCCCCTGACAGGTGGGCGAAGAATTCATCAGCGGCGCTCCAGAAAAGGGCCCTCAGCCCCCCTCCTGATTTATTTACGGCCAGATTAAGGGGAGATTAATGGCTGATGTCTTAATAGCCGTCATTAAGCTCACGCTCCGTGAATAACGGCCTCACCCCTCGAGTGGCCGCCAGGGGGCGCCACGCCTGCGGGCTCTGAAATCCCCCAAATGGCTCTGGTTTTTTTTCATTAACTTTCAAGGCCTGGCGCCTGAAATTTCCTTTCATTGCACTTGCCTTTGCCTTTATGAAAGCCAATATCGGATGCATGATTGCCCTTGGAAATCCAGTCGCTGAGAAAATAAGCGGCTGGGGAACGCCATCGATCCCATCGATGGGGACGGTTCCGCGAGTGCGATCGGTGGTGGCACTTACGCTGGTTTCGTTCCAACAACAAGTGCAGACGTTGTACGCCGTTGACTTTCAGTTGAGGAGAGGGAAACGAGAACTTAGTAAAACGATTGTTTTTGTCGTTTTCCATAAGGTCGTATGTGCCACACCTTAAGGTGGTATGAATGACACCCAGGAGACAGTAGGGAGACAAGGGTCCAAGTTTCTAGCTGTTTTTTTTTCTCCTTCCCCAGATTTACCTTCTTGCAATGGAGCTGTATTAATGAAATGGACAGGAAACACCGGAAGTGAATTCAATTCAACTCGGTACCCTACTGTCAGCGAGGATATGCTATCTGAAAGAGCTGTAGTTCATCAACCCAAGTCTTAACCAGCTTGTACAGCTAATGGAAAGTACGAAACTTTGATCTATTTTGCTATAATAATTGAAGGCTGCCAAACCATGACGTAGTAAGTGCCGGAAAATCAACTTTCCAGGAGAGGGGGGAACCCAACTTTCGTGAAGAATATAGATAGCACTATGTTGATTTAGTAAAAACAACAAGTTTAGATATTGAACACCATTGACGTTTAATTTTTTGCCGACATTTTTCCATAACGTTGTATGTACCACACGTATTGCACCCCGAATAAACGTACAAAAACTCTTTTGATGCAAGTAGAGCAGCAATGTCATTTACTCCTCCGTGGCGTCCAGGTTCTCTAAACTGGCTTTTAAAACAAGTTTTTTTGGAACATTGGCCCGGTTCCATTGGCCCAAAATTAAATTACCTTGATTCATGCCCACCTTACGAAGGCCCGTGTGCAGGGCCCAGGTTGTATGTGCCAATTGCAGGTGGGTATTTGATCCTGCTGTGTATTAAGCTGAAACAATGGATTTGGGAAGATGGGGCACTTACGATGCTATGGTTTGGTACCCTTCATTTATGGCTGTTACGTGTGGCGCCTGGTGGTTGCGAACTAGTGTCGACCCCGCTGGAAGCAGACGTAGGTGGCGCTCCGGTGGCCACGTCTCCAATCCTAAATTGACCCTCTCTTCTCTCTCTTGTTTTTATGGACTCCATGCCTGCATTATTGCAGAATAACTTAGGAAATCATGACCATACAGTGGGTGTGGGTTCCGCGGAACCCCAGCCGCGGTCCCTCCACCCTGCGGGTTCCGTGCTCGCGAGCCGTTTTTACGGCCTTAATTATTGGGCTCTAGCACATCTGCACCATATTTGTATCCAATTTATTGCGTTATGGCGGGCAGTTTATGTCCTGCAATAATCACCCGCCCCCCTGGCCTTTATGCTGGCCGGCAATAAATATAATGTCTGGAATAAAAGCCCTTGTTTGATCGAGGAGGCTCGATCCTCGGATCCATCGTAGCTGCCGGCGCCCTCTTGTGGCACAAAACCCCGGCACCACCCAAGATGCACGATGCTTAATTCAGCCGCTTTTTGCTTTGGGCTTGCCTGGCTGAAGGTGTTGCTAGTATACGTTTTTGTGCATTCGGCTGATTTAAACAACACGTTACAATAATGGCATGAGCACTAGCAGCAGTGTTTAGCGCGTTACGAATGGGATCAAATGTCGTCTGTTCGTGCAGACGACAACACAGTACAACTTCTAAAATTAAACTGGACCATGCAAGAAATAATCGAAATCATAAAATTTGAAAACTACTACATAATAAATATACAAACAGTTCAACTGCACTGATTTCACCGCCACGAGCTTCCTTACTATGGGGGCAGCCATGTTGATGACGACATCATGATGTGGAAAGCGGCTGGCAAGCCAAGTCAGCCAAGAAAAAGACGGCTTGTGTAGCTGGCCAGCCGCTTTCCAAGGGGCTGAATTAAGCAACGCCGTTTCATGACGTCACTCGCAAGCGTGCTGAATTAAGCAACGGTTTGGCCGACCTGCTGGCAAGCCACTTGGCAGCGGCTGAATTAAGCAACACGCCTTTGGCTACTGTGTGCACTTGCAACAGTTTTAAGCGCGTCATTACAACTGGAATCAAATGTTGTCTGTTCACGCAGACCACAACACAGTACAACTTGTAGAATGAAATTTGACCACGCAAGAAATAATCGAAATCATAAAATTTGAAAACTACTACATGATAACTATACGTGCAATTCAACTGCGCTGATTTCACCGCCATGAGCTTTGCCTTGTTGAAAGGTTTATTGTACATGTAGTTAATTTCTTGTATAACCATATATGGCAATCAGGTTAAATACAACATGTCTACTATTGTATATTCAAGATATAGACATATTTGTATGTATGACAATTTATGTAAAAATGTTGACATGTATGGGCATATCTGAGGATGTAAGAACATATATGGATCTATATGACCATTTCTGTTCACTTTATGATCTAACCATACTTGGAAAATGCTATATATTAAGTCCTTTTGATATGAATGGAAATATATGGCCAAGTATTTCCATTTGTGGCCAACTTCGGATTTAATCACACATTATATATGCAAAGTATAGACATATTTAAATATGTATGACCATTTGTGTAAAAATATAGACATAAATGTACATATCTAAGGATGTAATATATATATAACCATTGGTGGCCACTTTCTGATCTAACCATATGTGGAAAATATGACCGCTTGTAGAAAGTTCCATTGTAGTTAATTTGTAGTTTAACCATTGTAATGTATGTTGACTATTGTATGTTCAAGACATAGACATATTTAAATTCGTATTAGCATTTATGTAAAAATGTTGACATGTATGGCCATATCTAAGAATGTAAGAACATGTGTGTGTATATATATGACCATTTGGGGGCACTTTCTGATGAACATACATTGATTTGTATGGACATATATGGCCATGTAAGTCGATTTGTAGCCAATTTCATATTTAATCTTAATTAAGGGTATTAAATAAGAATAATTAAGGATTCAAGGTATGAACATATTAAGATAGGTATGATCATTTATGCAAAAATATTGACAAATATGGGCATATCTTTTGATGTCAGAACATATATGGCCATTTCGGATTGAATCATACATGAAAAACGTCAGTGTTTCTTTATACTCATATTTCAACCGGGTTAACAAAAAGTTGATGCTCCAAAAAAAAATTAGAAACATTTTAGAAAATATTTTGTAATTAAAAAGCTGATAAACTTTTTCAAATTTAATTTTTCACGTTTCATGTATGGGCATTTTTTTCAATGGTTTGATGCATTCATCATGGTTCGTGTTCGTAAGAGGATTGGGTGTGCCTTGAGCGCTCTTCCAAAGGACATCCATGACCTTCCGTAAATTAAAAGCTCGCTTTGTCACACCAGGACATTCGCCAAGAAAATCCATTATCGCTCCCAGGAATTAGATTAGTGAGGGGATTTTCCTCTAATGGTGGCTGAGTGGCGTTTACCACACGCTGATGGAGGTGAAGACGACGATGATGGAACGGAATTGAAACAGAAATCCCCCAATTTTCCTCGGCCAGCTGTTCCCTGCCCTGATGAATTATGGATTTGCCACTTGTTTTTCGCCGGAAATGCAGCCGGAAGAAGTCGTTCTCGTCAGAGTGGGAGTCAGGGAGCTTTTTTCGACTTTGCTTCAGCCATGGACATTGGTCACCCTTGTGGCAGCTAATATAGACTACCCCTCAGGGTTCTTCCCTTATGACCAGGACTGTACCCCTGGTAGATCAATATGGGCACATGACTTATTCCATGCATGGTTTTAATTGGCTTTAATTGGTCAGATATGTCTATTCAGAGCCATAAATGCCAATTTATTGCTCCTATAAGCCCTTAGATCTTCACATACGTCCATATATAATCTTGTTTTTAATTCTAACGTACGACCGTGTGCGTCCATATATAACCTTGTTTTCACTCCTTACACATGCCCATATACGACAACAGATTTGCAGATATGTTTACACATATGCCCATAAGCATTTATGTCCATTTAATGTTTATGTAAGACCATAGATATCCATATACAACCTTGTTTTTACTTCTTACATATGACCATATATGGCAACAGATTTTCGTCATGATGTCGTCATCAACATGGCTGCCCTAAACAGAAAGGATGCTCATGGCGGTGAAATCAGCAGTTGAACTGTATTTATATTTCTTATGCAGTAGTTTTGAAATGTTAAGCTTTAGTTCATTTCTTGTGTGATCCAGTTTAATTTTAGAAGTCATTTTGTGTTGTCGTCTGTTCATGCAGACGACAACATTTTATCCCATTTGTAACACGTGTTAAGAAGTGTTGCTGGTGCGCATGCGATTATTGTAAGGTGTTGTTTAATTCAGCTAAAAGCACAAAAAGTGCATACAAGCCACGCCTTTACCAGGCAAGCCAAAAGCGCAAAGCGGCTGAATTAAGCAACACGCCTAATGTGTTTGATTTTCAGGACTGAGTCCAGGCGCGAGTTGAGGCGGGAGGTGAGTCCCCACTGTTTTCACCCTTACTCCATGTGGGAGGTGGGCAGCCAAGTGCTGGGCAGTGTCTAACCCCGGAAGGAAGTAACTGCGTACAATTGCATGCAATTTTCGACTAAGATCCGCCCACCTGCGATGGCTGAAAAGAAGTTACTGCGTTCGGCTGCGTCACCACCTTTTTTCAGTGTTTGCAGTGACCCCTGTCGAGTATTTGCTGCAGACATTAGTGTCTCATTTTCCACCAATGAAATGCAAGATGTCATCCCCCCCAGATTTTAGCTGTCTGCTATCGCACGTGATGCACTGCAATTTTATTGGCTGAAATTTTTTTTGAATGGCTTATCGGAAAAGGAGCGTGTGCACTCTTTTCCTATCGGCTGGACGCACGCAACCTCCGAGCAAGAGTAAAACTCTGGTCGCACCTCGAAAATGGCGTCGTTTCAGTGAGCGGGGGCGGAGTTTCTCCGCATGGGAGGTGGGACTAATCGGTTGCACGCAACCGAACGCAGTAACTTCTCTTCAGCATAAGAACGTGCTCAAGGTCCTCCCCACTCATGCAGCTGTCATCTTCGTGTTGCTGGCGCATGATGGCGCCACTGCAGGGCGCCAGCAATGGCGGCGTAGAAACAATTAAGGGGATGAGCATCAAAAAACACGGTGTTCTCATCAATTATGTATTGACGCCAAAAGCGTTCCTAATTACGAGACGCAACGTGTTTTTGTCAGACGGATTAAATATTTAGATGCCCAACTCCTGGCCGCTTTCCGCCCTTCCGAAAAGGGGTCCTAAAACAGAAAAAAAACTGATATTTTCAGAACAGGAGGCATCGATCGGTCTCATTCCTGAGCAAAACATTCGCAGTTTTTTAGAAATTCCTGGACTGACACGCACCGGATCCTCCCCAGATCCGAGATACGCGGTCACAATCCGTGCTTCCGTCCAATTCTGCGCCCTCCCACACACTGCGTTTTAGAATCCTGAGGGATCCAGAGGCCCCGCGAAATGTGCATAAAAGTGCATAAATTGATCAATAATAATGATGATGATTGCGGAGGGAAATTAGGGTGGCACGCGAATGCTACAGCACAGAACCCAGATGCGGAGTGCATCTCGTACAATCCGCCGGATCCACGTAACTTGGGCACACCGCAAGAAAAACCTGGATAAATTAATCATCTGCACACATTTCCGAAGCGAATAAATACTGTCGAAAAAAGGGTCATTGTAGGTATTTGCAATGCATCATGGGACCCTGGTGGAAAGATCAGTGCAGTAGATATCACTACAATATACTGATATAAGTTAAACACACATTGATATTAATACCCATTCTGATATTAGCAGTTCCAAAACCACCACAGTAGTGATATCAGTAGTTCTAAAAAGCAGTAGGTCTATATTGTGATATCAGTATAGTAACAGTTCCTAAGACCTCTCATGCCAGCAGACTCCTTAAGCTATGTGAAAAGAAACGTAATATTCGTATGTTGAATTAGCCTGACTTTTATAACCTAAGCCACAATTCCCTGACTATTCCACGTCTTTCCAGTTTCCCTAGCAATTCCAGGTTTTGCACTTCTAGTTGAACTCTGATGAAACACAATTAAAGCACTGCAAGAGGACGGGGTGACAATTTTCACAAATAGTGCTACTTTTAAAGTAGCACTATTTGTGAAAATAGTGTGGGTTACCACAAATTAACATAATGTGTAGATTTTATCGGAGTGCTTTAATGCGCCAATCAAGAATACTGACCATAATAACAATAACAACACTGACAGAAATGTGATCGCAATCAGCAATTTCTATTCTAGTCAAGGGCTTGTATTTTGATCAACTTTTAAATCGCTAAATGACAAATAATTTTAAAGCGGACGGATCTGAACTTCACGCATTTTGTTCATTTTCGGGGATTTAATTACTTGCTTATCGGCAATTCTGATTTGAAAAAAAAAATATTAGAATGTAAAACGAGAAAAAAAAATATAATTGCAAACAAATATTGGATTTAAAATAAAGTATTAATGCGGCCAATGCTGACGGATTGACAATGGATACTGAGGTTGACTCTTGGGGAAAGCTTTGGCTGAACAAAAAAATATTTGAATATAAAATGGAAAAAAAAATTGCAAAAAACATTGGATTTAAAATAAAGTATTGGCCCGGTCAATACTGACGGATCGACGTTCAATACTGAGGTTGACTCCGACAATCCAAACTTCAAACGCTTGCAACAGAAAACGACCAGCATGTGTCAAATCATCTTAAAAGGCCTTTTTCTTAGCAGCCATCCCAGAACTGAAATCCCACCGGAAATCTGGATGTTTCGGAATCCTAAAAGAAAATCTTCCAAAGCAGGGATTCCCAACACACTTTTTAATCGAATTTCAAATCAAATCAAACTGTGCAAATGGGCAAATGGCGTGCTTAAAGCGGAGGCAGGCTCCAAGTAGGATGACTGACAACTTCTCCGCTAAAAAATCAGTTTTTGTGAAAAAAAAATATTGAAAAAAATTGGCTTGCGTTTTTCCTTCCCTTGATGTGATGTTGGCGTTGCTCAACCTGGAGCTCCGCAAAATATAACGTCCGTCTAATTGACGCAAATGTGGCGTGGGCCCCTAATGGCACCTTGACGTGACAGCCGAACATTATTTTATGGAAACCAGCGCAGGCGACTGGGGATCCCATCCATCAAACTGACCCCTGACCCCCCTCAAAAGCAGGAATAGCCTTAAGGCGGCATGCGAGCCATTCCACCCTGGTGGAAAGTTCAGCATATATGAATAGGAATGTGGCGATATCAGTAAAAAAAATTAGTGATGTCACTCACCTTACTGATATCTGTGGTCCACCAAACCACTACATAACTAAGAATACGTATCTCAGTAGTTCCAAAAACGTTCACTGATATCAGTATATAAACATAGCCTAGTATATATCAATACGAAAATACTGATATGTGGCGATATCAGTAAACAAATTTAGTGATCTCACTAACCTTACTGATATCTGTGGTCCACCAAACCACTACATAGCTAAGAATACGTATCTCAGTAGTTCCAAAAACGCTCACTGATATCAATATATAAACATAGCCTAGTATATATCAATACGAAAATACTGATATGTGGCGATATCAGTAAACAAGTTTAGCGATATCACTAACCTTACTGATATCTGTGGTCCACAAAACCACTGCATAACTAAGAATACTTGTATCAGAAGTTCAAATATAAAAAAAACACTATAACTAATATAAGTATAGAAACAGTTCAGTATATATCAATACGATTATACTGATATGATTATATGTATCACAAACCATTCTGATATCAGTAGTCCAAACCAAACCGTGTCACTGATATCAGTATAGAAACAGTTCAGTACACATCAATACGAAAATACTGATATTTGGTGATATTAGTGAAAATTGTAGCGATATCACTAACCTTACTGGTATCTGTATTCCACAAAACCACTATATATAGAGACATCACTAATATCAGCAGTCAAAAAAAAAATTCTCCGATATCAGTATAGAATGACATACTGATCTTTTCACCAGGCAATACCTGACTATTTTTTAACAGGATAGAGAGTGCATAAAAATATTTGAACACAAAAACTGCAGATACTGTCAAAATGGAGGAATGAATGGCATCAATGCGCTGCTGGCACTTGCCACAAGAGAAGAGTGTTTTGAACAGTTATTGGGGGTGCAATACGTGTGGCACATACGACGTTATGAAAAATGGTCGTTCCTGTAATATACGTAAAAATGGCGTCATGTGAAGAAGCCGCTCTAGTACAGACAAGCTGACGTTAGACAGATCTAACAAGATTAGGCCACCTGTCTGACGAAATGTGCTTTACGGCTTTTCAAGAAGCTAATAAAAGAGCTTGTGTAAACTGTAATTTAGGTCAAATTTAAGAGACAGCCATTAAAAGCAGAACAAGGGAAGCCTGCGTTAGATAACTCCAACCCGAACAGTGACTAGAAATTCGCGAAAACAAAACAGAGCATTTATGAAAGCTCCGATGTTGTCGGAACGGGGACTTAATCCCGGATAATCGAGTTCCCCGGATGATTAAGAGTATAGTTAAAACTGGTAATGTATTTTGTACAGTGATAACGTTTTAATACATGTTCTAATAACAAATCTAATGCCTTCAGGCAACATTTTCGAAAAAATTCATTAGCCCATTTTTTCGAAGTAAAATTGCTGAGGAATATACAGAAATTTTGGTTAGCAAAAAAAATTGAACACCGAGATTACAAATCATCGATTTTGGCAGAATTCATAATGTTCCTAGAAACATCAATAATTAACGGAACGTTGTAGGCTAAACTTGTAGAAGATCACAAATCATCGATTTCTGAAATTACTTTTGCATAAAATTTGCTGGTAATTATAAGCAATTAAAGAAAACATTTTGAGAAATTAATCACAGCTTACGGATTTCACTGAAATGTTGGAAATTCTGGGAAAACTGCTGATATCAGTATACTTAGTGTCATCGGTGTTATAGTTGTTTTTGGGACAACTAATATCCGTATATGATCAGTATATTTATACTGATCTTTCCACCAGGTAAATGTAAGAATGTGATTATCTA
>JAQIXS010001154.1:0-33206 GCA_034700785.1 Rossiulus vilnensis | reverse complement strand
ATATTTGGTGCGGGGTAATTTCCACAGATAATGCACAATCTTCAGATGTGAAAATCACAACAATGAGTCTCGTAGACTCCAAAAGGAAAACCCATCTGTTAAGTGTACCACCAATGCTCACAACATTTGACTATCCACCCTCGTTAATCCTCGATAAAAACTACACAATTCCCTCGAAATAACGACAGCTAGCGAGCTTAAAATGCAGCAGCCTTGACACTGAATTGCATCCAATGAGTTGTAGCTGCAATTCTAATCCCAGGTGAGCAGTTTTTTTTATTTATATCCCGAGTTAAGAGCAGGAGAAATGTCAAATAAAACTTAAAAGCTTTAGATTCACGTTCGCTGATACCAGAATAAACTGTATAAATAGGTTTTGATAAATGCATAAAAAGTGGACGAAAAACGTTTTGAGTTTCATGAGGGAATGCGCGATCGAAATGTGCAGTTGCTTTCAACGTCAAGATAAAACTGCCAATAATTTAGCATTAAAAATCGCATTTTCAAAGCCCACACCTTTTGACGTGGGAGAAATCCCACATTTTAAGAACAAACATTAAAGAAGAGCGAGAAAATACAAACAAGATCTGGTCATGGTCAGAATAATGCTTCTGTCCGCGATTTGGAACCTCATTGTCCATTTGTTTGACCCATGCAAAGATGTACTCCAATGAACCTTTAGACGTACAGTATTATTTGGGGAAATTTTGAAATCAATAAATGCTTGAGACGTCAAAGAGCAACACAAACGTTTAGAATATCTGGAAACAACACTGGAATTCTCTTTTCATGGTCTCACATTTAACTATTCGACATGTATTCAGAGGAGAATACGTGGCATCCGTTTTGGGAATTAACGTTTTTAACATTAAACTGGAATTTCGCCGAAATGCCTTTCTAGGGCTGAATTTTCCCATGCCTGTCAAGTGAGAAAATGAAACATAAGCCAGCAGACGTTTCACCTAACAATCGCAAACCAAACAATGTATTTAAATATATGGAAACTGGCGAATGTCGTGAGAGCCTGGGGTGGAAGCAACTGCAATTTTCCAACGACCATAATACGTGAAAACCATTTAAAAATTGCACACCTCGCCGTGTCAAACGAGGGCTACTCCAAAAAGCAGCCTTCATAAAAAAAAAAAAAAGAAATGCAAAACCAAAGATTGCGAAGGCAAATTTTGGCAGGTCGACCCACGCAAATGCAGAAAAACTCAGAAATGATGGCAACCCTCAACCCAAGCTGCATGGGTGAAAACGTGACGTTGTTTTTTCACAGAAAAACTTAGAATTGGACGCATCGATGGGAATAATTGGTAAATATTTTGGACACGGAGAATTAGGCAAGAAGAAAAAAATTCAATTGGACAACGAAGATATGGGCTGGGCCAACTATTCAGAAATCATTCAAAACGTATGCCAATTAACGAATTTCGCATGCATCAAATTGGGTTTGTTATGCAATACATGCATTATAAGTACAGACAGTTCAAAGTATTGGCGGGTCAGGGAGCGGCACCGGGGCACGAACATGCCACCCTTCTATACCATGTTCTGTATTTTATCGAAGAGTAAATGATAGTTTTCCCATAAGGGCTTATTTGTGGATAAAGTTAAACAACATTTTTTTAAAATGGTTCCGCGGATCACAGTTTGAGAAACACTAGACTAGAAGGTGAGAAGAGCAGAAAAGAGGTAGACATTTTGATGGACTGCCTTCCTAACTCGGTAGCATTACCATCTTGACAAGTGTAAGGTGGCGAAGAGCCGAATTAAAGAGATAAATATGCTTCGTATATCGCAGTTGATTAATAATGTGGCTTCATGAATACGGAATACAAAAACTAATTAGGGATGTTTACGAGGCAGGGAATTAATGGACGAACTAATAAATACTGAGCGAGGTGTATTTTCGCTGTATTTATAGCGATGCAACTCCATTCGTTTGCGTTGAAAAATGTACAAGAGCATCAGGTACAATGACACGAAAGGCGAAAGACACCGCCTTATTTATCACCCGTATAAATTGCTGATAGTTTAAAAGTAATGCGTCGCCAGATAAAAATGGACCAGCTGGATAATCGTCATTATTACCTGTTGTCATGACAACAAACGAGAAGAAATGAATAGATGTGCAGAACGTGTAATGGAGGATTACAAGTAACCACATTGGCACATATACATCACATCAGATGACATAAATAAAAGATGCTTAAGTCATTCATGATATATTCTTTTATACAATTTTATCATGTCAGTTGTAATGCCACTTATCATAACGTTATACATAAACGTTTTCACGCAATGTAAGCAGTTATCAATTTTAATAACTACTTTTTAAAATTTTGATTGCAACAGTTGTTATTATAATCTTTAAGGTTTAAAAGCCCTAGTTTGGAGTGATCCAACAAATCCAACAAAAGATTAGAAAGTTTATACCACAAAATTTATTATATATTAAAATATCGAAGGATTATATGCAACGCTTAAATTAACTCCAATGCTAGTCATGATTTATAATAACCTTATTTCGATCAATTTTTATAACTTAACTGAATTGTACACAGACTGATTATACAGTGTTTAACATGTCTTCCCTCAATTAAATTTCGCAAACATGAGTACAATTTGTTTTATAAAGTTATATTTTGTTATTAATATAATTATTTTTGATAGTTTTTATTCCTTGCCTCACAGTTTGTCGGAACAAGCCCACCAGATGACGCTTTGAGCTGAACTAACGATTTAGATTCATTTTTGGGTGATGTATCTCAGTTTCCATACTAGATAAAACAAGATTTAAAACAAATAAATATGATTTTAAAAAATATAGAATCAAAAACATGCTATCGAACCATGGAATCGAGAGAATGTCGTCCCCTGAATCGGTTTGATAACCCGCAAACGTTAGAGGCTACTACTTGATAGTTTCTCATCACGATTCAAAATTCCGGGAAATTCCTGACATCTGATTTGGACTAAGTCAAGAAGCTGTGAAGTGAATTCGGATATGAAATTAAAACCGCCATATATGACTACGGCATGATAGTCAGCTCAACGAGACGTTAACGTACGCGTTTGAAATTAATATTCTCCCTGCATAATTAATTTACATAAAACGGCTTAAAGGATTAAGACCACCACGATTCAAGCGCACGCTACAAGATTAATTTCCTGTTTGCACATTTTTCCTTCGTGCTTTTTCGCGACAAAGTGTATTTTGCATTTACATTGCATTTTCGTGCTCATGTGGCAGGGCCATTATCCTCTTCCAACAACTGCGTTTGGTGGCAATTTATAAATTAATTATACAATGTATTTCTTTTTCCATGAAACAATATAAAGGCCAATACTCAATGCAAAATACGATTAAATGCTATGATCACTTTGGAAGAAATATTTTAAAAATACAAATGTTGGCAGGAATGCGCATATGGTAATGCACAATAACTGACAAGAATATGTATAATAAACAATAATTAAAAATAAATTGTAAATTAATTTATTGTGTATGTAAAAAATGTACTTTAAACAATATTGTCGATTAATGAACGATTTCTTCTTTTGAAATGGGCCATGCATAAAGCATACATTTGTTTCGAAAATTACTTTTGGAATTTTTCCAAATTGTTCGATTATAACCAAAGTCGCATAAATGGATGACCATATATCAGAAGTTTACGACTTTTCAAAAAGCTTAATAGCTTTGATGACCAATAAGCACACTGAATATATACAATACAATTATACATCTGCTGTAGTAAATTGCTTAAAATGATGACTCATAAACACTATTTTAATATAACGGCCAAAGTATAAAAATTGTTTTTCATTAAAACGAAAAAAAACCGCTACTTTAATCAATAATTTTCAGCCTTGAAATAGTTAACCTCATTTCTCTAGATGTATGTAAATATATTGGATAATTTATTCCTAGTATTTCTCATTTAAGAAGACGAAAAAACAAAGGTGCTAATTACTCAAAATTATGCCAATTTAATTTAAGTTTCCATCTTCAAGTATTTTCAAATCTAGATCTAACGTCATCATTTACATTATTAAAGCAATTATGGTTCAACATTTCCTAATGCAAAAAATGGAGCAAAATTAATTATCCGAATGGTTCTGTTACGAGTCCATATTTAGACCTACAAAATCGGTTTCCATTCTTGGAGAGCACCCACAGCCTTGACAAACCTTAATGATACTTCAAATTGAATCCGAGGCATGTAAGGTTGGAAAGGTAATGCGTGTGAATGATCGATAGTTGCCAGGCGAATAAATATTCATAAAATTAGCATTCACGATTAATCATGTCATGATGAATTATTAGGGCGCTTTATGAATTTATTGCTCGCACGAGTCACACGGACCATTATGTATGTATACATACAACTACACGCCAATATTCATAATACATGTATTAGTTTGAATTTCTCGTACTCCTCCTTCTTCCGTTCGCATTGCGATAATTATAATTTAAATTTAATCAGGCTTGTACGTACATTTAATGCCAGATTGAAAACGTCATTCTCAATCAAATTAATATGCGTACAGTATCTGGGTCCATGGCTTAGTGTAATAGGCCTATAGCAATCCAACTTCAATGTTTTAACGCCATGTTTGACAAATTAAGGCTGCCAATGGAGATGAAAGAAAAGCAAGCGTGGGTGGACAATCCGTCAAAAGACAAGGTCGATGACCAAGCATGGACATGCCATTGGCCAGCAACGCCAGAAACGCCGTTAGGTGGGGCGAGCGTCGGCAGACAATCAATTTAGTTGTCAGTCAAAACTAATGCAAATACGTTTTGAACGCCTGGGAATGCGATTCAATTGGCAATAATTAACGTTCACTTCAATAACTTTGCTCAATCTCATTAGCCAGCTTAACCATGAGGGCCTGAAGCGGAATTACGTTCCTTAAAATCCGTCTGCACAGAGCTAAATATTACAAATCTGCATGCATCAAAAGGCGTCAGAAACATGTAATCACTCCCTTCTAAACATGCTTTTTTCAATTTTATTTTGGAAAATATTGTATGCGTGACAGCAACTGTGTTGCTAATTCTATAACAGCACTGTTTGAGGGCGTGCTATAATTATACCGGATAGCAGGAATAAGGATATAAAATAATATTAGTAATGTGCCCCTTAACAAAATACATGCACGGTAACTTGATAAGCAATGAAAAGCAATTCGATGCATCTTTTTTAAAGGCTAAAAATATAGTAAAGTGGCTGAAACAATCTTAGCAGTCAGTTACTATATTATCCAGCAAATCGAAAAAGGACACAAAAGCCAAATCACCATTATAATAGTGATGAAAAGAAATACATGCTGCCTTAATGACCTTATGTGCTCTACATGTACAACCCATTGTCATGAGAAAGATATCTTTTATAAATCTATCCTATTAAAGACAAAGCAATGAAGTTGCTTGTTTTGCCTATATCTGCCTTCGAATGCTGATCATTTTTCGAGGTCAGTTTCTTTCAGCAAAACATATGGGACATACCTTTTACTAATAACAGCATATGATTAGTATATTTGTTCTGATATCTACTATACTGATCTTTCCACCAGGGTTGTCATGTTGTTGTTTTTTTCAAAAATAATTTTATTTGCGAAGCAGCAAATACAAAATAATCTTTAAGTGAACTATTTGATCGGATGTGACTGATTTATTATAGAAAGTAAGCCATCTGATCTTAGAATGTAACAGTGTATGCTGATTATTTGAAATGCATGGTGCGAATAACTCGTAAATGGATGCGTATTGTTTGTTATTAATGTCACTGAAAACGTTCATAACCGAAATTGCAATCAGCAAAAAAATGAAAATATTCCTAAATGGATGAATGATTGCTTTGAAAAACTGGGCCTAGTGAAATTTAACACGAAAAAAGAAACAAACTTCGCTATGAAATCCAATCAACTATACGAGAGACTGAGTCTTCATTGCTTGCGTTAAATAGGATGAAATTCAAAACCTGTCACAGAATCCATTGTGTATTTATTCTTTAGTTCGGAGCTTAATGATTAAGATGACACTAATTTTTTGATTTCAAAGATTGAAGGTTTGTTTAGGATTTACCAGAGATTAATTTGGAAGGTTGGTTACTGGGTGGCCAGAGGCAAAAGAAAATGAAAACCGAAAGCTCCATAGCTGATGGACGAGATAGGTTTTTTCTCATCAAATATCTAAGTCAACGTCATAAAGTCTACTCTGTACTATTTATTAATGCATGAAAAAGATTAAGGGCCGAGTTTTGATGATAATCAGATACGTTTAAGACGATCATATACGAAGTTCAATGACCTTTCGTTGGCAATATCATTCCATCAAACCGTGGAATCATATTTCATGAATGGCCATTCATACAGGCCATCCATGAATTTTTTATATCAAAATTAAGAAAATGAAACCTCGACCTTTCAAAGTTGGCCAGAGATCTCCAGCAGCCATCTTTTTAAATGTGAAACCGTTTGTAATTAATGACGATAAAGAATCGTATTTCAAGTTTGGTAAACCAATAACAACCACCAGAGAAAATTTATCGATGGAAAACTTTCCTTACCCACAAAAAATCTAAGGGAATTTATGGCGACCTCTACCTATTCGGCTAAAAAAGCAATTCAGGCCGTTAGAAGCACAACTTTCACAACCGTAAATAGATTGTGTATAAGATTGAAAAGTATCATGAAACACGATGACTAGTCAACTTCTAATTAATTTTATGTGTTTGTAACATTTTCCAATTTGGAAATTTGGACATTAAAACGATTTTATGTGCGTTAGATCAAATTAAATATGAAGAGTTATTAAAGATGTACATGTACGTAGTGCTGATTGCCTTCCTGAGTGGTGATATAAGCTTAGTGTACGCCGAATACAAAAGTGAAAGTTTAAGTCTCAGATTTGGACCTTCGATCAAAAAAATGAAACTGGCGCGTGTGCAGTCAAGTTGGTAAAATTGATTTGGAAATGTCAGCTTAGCAAAGTTTGAGGTATCCTGCACATGGCTTAGACAAACTTTCCTTTCGAACATTTCAATTTCCTTTCAATGACATTATCAGTTTGTTCGTGACATCAGAGGGAGGGAGAATACGTGTATATAGCATGCTTTGATTTATTTACGTTTTATGAACGTTGCTGTATTTCAGGGACACGTCAGCGTTGTAAAGAAAAAAAAAGGAGCGCCAGTTTGCTTAATTATGAAATGCAAAACATTCATGCAAAAATCACTTGATTGGAGTAATGCAAATACCACAGTTTACAAGTAAATGTGAGCGCAGAGATACAACCCAAGTAAGTTACCTTGAAAATTACCGAAATGTAAATTTAATGACTTTTCAATTACTATACAAAAATAAACCTACGTAAATTGTAGGCACTGACGAAAATTTTCAAGGGATAAAAGTCACTTCACTACAATGTATACATCTTATAATTTAACAAGTAATGATAAAAAGCTCTCAATTATATTTCAACGCTGTGTTAAAACACTAATAAAAGTGTTTCATAGAGAATTAAAAACCTTGAGCAATTACACTGAAAGCACTTTTCACGTAAACATTACTTGATGTGAAACTTCAATCGCACAAATTCATGCATTAAAAATTTCTGATTTTTCTATTTTCGTTATTATCATTATTACTAATATATTGCTTATTATTAACGACCAGTCGGGGCCCCATTTTCCCCGAATCCTATCCATCATTTCGGCTCATGAGGGCATCATCAATGTCCTTTATACATCACATGCAAACATTTTAATTTTCTGATTCGCAAAAGATAAGTTTGTTCTACGCTCCAGGACTGAAAAATAATTCATGATCGATAGCTTCGATAGTTAATTAAGTTCAGGTACCGGCTTATGGCTAAGCACGGATTTTGAGTATAAGACAATCGTGATAAATTCCGTAGCATGTCAGCTGTCAACTAGACCATATTCTGCAATCCTCAGATATGACAATGCAAATAATTGCATGCAAAAAATAAAAATCAATGCGTGATCATAACATGTGTTTTCGCAGAGACACGTGTGACAGCTAATTTGCATGAAACTCTCTGACAAGTGTTTTCCAGATGAAGTACTGATAAGGGGCGCAGCCCTCTTGGCTTGTCCAGATAGCTACAAACACGACCAAAGACCATGACCAATTAGGCTGCGGGTTAGCGCCCTCTGTTTCGCCAAATGTGACCAACGTGAAAGCAACTGGTAACGCAATCACATTAGGCTAGCCAGAACAATATTATGAAACAAAAAATATACGAAACAGAGCACTCAAGCCCACATCATATATTTTTGAGACCATGCATCATGCCTATATGCGATAATAATTTCGTTTTAATAATGTTTTAAAGTTTATAGTATTGATTCCTGATATTGCATATCAGGAATCGGCGATACAAAATAACCGGCATTCTCAAAATATTTAAGGACTTATTAATGATGCTTAATTCGTGCAAGAATAGAAAAAAAATTACACATTCAAGGACTAGTGTTTTGTTTTTAATTGGTTTAAACAGTTGTGTTAAGATCATTATAAATTATAGGATCAAAATTTAACTAATAACAATTTGTAGGTGGATAAATTCAAATATCATTAAACCATTTTCCAAAATAATTTCGGTATTAGCCAGCACTGCCCAATGATTAAACAATCATAAAAATAAATTATCACAATGCAAATTTTATAACTTTGAAGGGCATAATTAGTAACCTAAATTTCAATATTTTACTTTAAAGACTTTAACGACTACCTATGCTGTCATATTAGTTAAATGTAATGAGTAAAAAGCCACAAAATGGTGAAAAAATGGTTGAAAAACAAATAATCCGTTTTTATACCATGGCAAAAGGGTGAATTTTGCTTGCACTTCACTAGTTTCGGTTTCGTCTATGGTATTTATTTTAAAGGACAACTAATCTTGCAAGCAAAACTAAGATTCCTGTTGATTAACCGAAACGTCTTTGCAAACCAGGGTTCTTTTTGGTTCAATAAAAACAAAAATTAAGCGCTTTTATAAAACGCAGACCTTTTTACTCCAGTTACACATCCCAGAAAAAAATTAGCCTTTAAGGCTAATAAACCAAAATGTTTATTTCATTAGTGTGAATGGAAAATTTCTTTTAAAAAAGTCAAAGTCGGTTCAGTTACAATGATAAATAGACTCTTCGTGATGCATCTCATGACAATTTGTTATAATGACTTCTCAAACATAAATAACAACAGCAACCACGGATGGCAAGTAAGCCGAGCTAGTTTGCCTCTATCAGGGGGCAAGACCTTAAAGGTGGATTCAGATTTGGTTTCAGATTTAGGATAACTACATAATTGGGACATTGATTATTTTGTCTAAAATCGAATCGAGTATTTGTTTGAAATAACCCTATTTATCTGCAATTAAATGTGTACAAACATAATTTCTAGCAAAAGCATGTTAAACGTAGAAGTAATTATTTAGCTAAGAATACTCACAATAGCCGACCCTAAAAATACAACATGTAGCGTATAGTGCAGGTTATACAGAAATTATTTATTATGAAATTTCCATGATTTGTGGGGTTTCTTTTTTTCTCAAAGATGACATTATACACGTAGTAACTGTCAAGAAAACCAAAATTTATAAGTTACAAACTCAATACTAATTTCCCTAAAAGAATCCCGGTCTGGGAAACAAACTATTTATCACTTTTTTAACAATTTCCAACAAAACAGCATTTGTTGAGAGCGTATTTCAAATTTCCCCTATGCAGCTGACGTAATTACTATACATATACACAACAGTCCCCATTAAGTATCCCTGAGCACTTTGACTTTTTGCCCACATGCCATGCTTCCACCGCTTTCAAAATTGAAAAATATATCACAAAAAACATTCATAAAAAACACACCATCCAGCGGCACCCTTCACATATGCTCGCAAAATCCATAGGAAAGTAATCTTCATTTTCTCTGGCATTTTCCAGGCGCGTTTTAAAACTCGTCTAGGCATCATGATAAGATTTGACGTTAGACAGACACATGCAATTCGCGATAGCATGGTTAAAAATGAATCCTCTTTTCTTGAAATGAAAGTCATGCAATCGTTGGCATAAAAGGAGAAACTGATTTACAGGGCAGTTATTTCGGCTAGTCTGCTCTTCCATAAAGCAGTTGAATTTTTAACATGACCGAGTCGTCACGTGTCACGTGTGCGAATGATTAAATTGGGATTTAAAAAATTCTGGATGGGTAAAAATGTTTGAATTAATTTTCGAAATTCACCTTTGTTTCAGTACGAGTAGAAAGCATGATCTGATAACGTCAACATTTCGTAACATACTGGTGGCAGGATGTGAAATCCATATGCCCAAGTATTGCAATTAGTTCTCCACAAATTAATTTTAAAATTTTGAAAACACTACAATTCCCAAGTTGACTGACAATAACTAAATCGACATAGACCTCGTTTCACGTAGTTATTTACAATTGTAATACACTTTAAAACGTAATGCGAGCTAACTGAATCACGGAATATTTCGTGTAGGCCTAATTGTATTTTTCATCCAATTTAAATTTCTATGATAACATGCGGATCCAATAACACACCGGATTACAGTCAATAATGGAAACGGTCGTTAAGGAAATAGCCATTGAGGTGCATTGTGATTCATAGTGAAATATCTTTGAGATTTGCCATGGCAATGGCAGTTACGTTTTCCATAGTGATATCGCAATTAACTGCTACGCCCTACACAAAAATCAGAATAATAAAACACGTTTTCAGCACAACGCACATTTTAGCAAGACACAAAATCAATTTAATAGCAGCTTGAACCACATAAGGCATATTATTATTACTATTTTAATTAATAATTCGAGGCATCATTATAGCCTTTCCAACTAACGATAACAGAATATTTAAATCAAGTAAACTGCATTGTTAGTTGTCACGTATTAAAGTTCAAAGAGCACCCCCTTAATTCATATACCTTTCATTACTGTCCATGAAGTCATAACAAAAAAAACCATTAAACTAAAAAGGGAGTCTTTCCTTTTTTTTACAGGCCATTAACTCGCCTCGCCTTCGGAAATACTATAGGTCATTCATTTTAATTGAGTCGAAAATTACACAGCGTGAAGCCATTGTCGTTTTTAACACAAACCACACATGGGTTAACATCAGAGACGATATGTTAAATTTGTAACCATGACGCGAAGTATAAATAACAACAGTAAACAGATAAAACATGTAATGGGAGTTGCAGACATTCACAGCCCGCGATGACATGCTCTGTATAATTAATATCGTGTATTTTTTCGCAATAACATTTACCACTGTTTTCTTGTAAAGTGTCCCCAAAAGATATTTTTTTCATTTACATCGTTCGAGGTACCACAAATGGCGAAGGCAACATTTCGTTTATTCAAAATGACATCATTTTGTCAATCTTTGTACTTCTTGGAAGTCAACCTTCCCCATCGTGTTGCTGGTAGGATTGGTAGTTAGGTAATCAGGAAACACAGCAATTCATTTGTTTCCTGATTACCTAACTATCATTTTGTCAAGGAAGAAGGACAAAAACGGAAGCATAAACTTAATTCTTTTGCACATGTACTGATTTCTTGGTTTCAGAATTTGTATCCACATTAATTTGTTAACGTGAATAAATTATGCTAAAGGTTTAGAGGATAATTTCTTACACTCACATACTGTATGTCGTCCTACTTCTATACCGTATATCTTATCAATCAATCAATCAATTTTATCAACCATATTAATGCATTTTTAATCGAGCGGTTTTAATCAATTTAATCCCACCTATATCCATCGCATTTCTAAACAACACAAAGTCAACATGTAATAGGGCCTACAATTAAGTGACCTATGTTTTGCGTGATTCGACATCTGACCATATAATTAGTAAATCATTAATTCAGGATAATAGAATAAAAATAAAATGCGTCAGTTTAGGAGCGTTGTTGTAAAGGCCGACCCAAAAGGATGCCTAAAACGCACATTACACATTTTTACTTCAAATAATTTTAACTGCTAAATTTATTTTCATCAGAGTGGACTTGGTTGTCCGCTATGTTCAGATTATTGTTTTATAATTTGAAAATGTCCCGTTTATTTGTAAAACAAAAATTAAATAAATCTGAAAAACACGTATTTGCGTCATTACAGTTTTTTTTTCTAGTTTATATATTTTTTATAAATATAAGGGACAATTTCAAATTATAAAAAATACCCAAGACCCTAGTGGACGACCAATTCTACACATGACAACAATAAATTTAGCAATTATAGTAAGTCTTTGCAGCAAAAATGTCTTTATGGACGGCCCACGTTCAGTCGAAGCCAGCTCCCTGCTTTGTACTTATGGTTACAAGCCGTCTGATAATGTCTGCTAGTTACATTAAGTCAAACATGTACAATGAGTGGGCAAATTCATCTTTTATTTCGCACAGGCTTACGTGAGACCTCCCTTCGTGTTTACAAGGGGCACACAAAATGGCAGTGTCACAAATCTTGGCGTGGAACTGTCAGCATTGTTATCCTGGAGGATCATCGTAAATGAAATTTTAATATGACCACTAAAAGCCAATGCCTTACGATTGGCGACCATAGGTGTACATTTCGGTCAACCGGGTCATCATTTTTTTCAGAGGTCCGTTAAGATATTATCGCGAAGCTACCTTTAGCCGGACAGACATAAATAACGTTTTTATTAATTCAGGCAATCAAAAGTACGTGTATGAACAACACGCAGCAGGGTGCGCACCATCCTGTATGAATTCGTAAGAGAATTTGCCTCTGTTACTAGCAACGCGTCCGGGGGATGATGACTTGAACAATTTTAATTTGAGACAATGAATTGTGGAAGAGATATGAAACCGAAACCGCGGTTCTACATCAAAATCCACATGAGAGAATGTTGTATGTTAAACGCTCGACGTGAACGAAATTAAAATTGTAGTGGATTTGTGGGTGGTGCTTGCATTTCCCAAGAGTGGACATGAACGTTCAAATACAATTTGGACATGGAGATGGATGAGAAAATCAGGTCCAATTCTTGCGAATTCTTGGTGTTTATTTAATGCTAGGTTCGTGTTAAAACTTACAACATCTGACTTTCCATTACCAACCCAAGTATTCCCTGAATTTTGAGAAAAAATTCTGTAGCAAAAACATCAAAGAGAATATTTATTTATACCGAGCAATTGCATTTTTATCATTAAAATAAACGAAACTATTAATATTTATAGACAATTCGTGAGTGCTCAGAGCAACTTCTATTAGAAATACCACTCAAAATTCAGTGCATATTCATAAGGAATTTTCCTGACTTTTTTCGATTTTCGAGCAAAAACTGAATTTTTCCTTACTATTCCTGACCATATTTTTCTTCCCTGACAAATTGAAGCAAACACAAATTAAGAATGTTTCTGGTTATACCCAAGTATGGGAACCAAACAGGATACATTTAATTTAACTTCAGTTTTCGATTTTGTCTGTAGTTAATCACTATAATCGATGGCATACTTAAATTACCATCGCAAACCAAATCGCAATTCTCCAGATTTTGTTTCCCGACTTGGCCTTAGGAACAGGAATTTAAATTACCATAAAATGTACAATGCCTAATTTCTCTAGCTGGGAGAAATTTTAAATATGGCAATAAAATCAAACCAAATGATTAGAGGAATGAACAACTATAATTATTGCAAAATTCTGCAATTTATTTCCATCAGATCTAAGAATGATCCTGATAAACAGGTACGATGTCAGTAGGCTATATAATTAGCAATTGATCAAGATTTCGAAATGGGAATTAAAAAGAAAAATGTCCCTGTTAGTGACACATCAAGTATGAATTTGTCAGAAGAAAACAGATGACACGTTTTAAATTGTTTGCATTATTGCATTAACGATATTTTTAAAAACAATAGTGATTTTTTGATGGAAAAAAAGTTAATAAAATTCGGCGTTAAATTCCTGATGTATATTTAACGTTTGCATGTACAAGTAGTAACTTTCATTTATTGTTATTTCATTTAACAAACATACCAAGCCTAGAAGTAAAACTCATGAAATATTACAATTATTGGCGCCAGTTTGGCACTAGCCCTACCTGTGTAGCTTGAAAGTTGCCTAAATAAAACAATTTATGAAACTCGTGAGTAAATACGTGCAAGTTAAATAGTATCCATAAACTGTCTTAACGCATAAAGATAATTGAGGGAAAGCCCGCGAAATCAATGAAATACTCGAGCATCAATACACCTTGAGATAATTATGTGCGTGCATGACGAAGGCCGTCACAATGCAAATTATTACAATAAATTTCATTTCATACTTGATTCGTGATTAAACGCACACTCAAGGCTACGAAACCAAAAATCAGCTCTATTATCTCCCGCATATTATTACATTCCTCATGTTAATTGCCCATTTCACTTGAACGTGTAATTAAACACCCCTCCTCAAACAACCAAATCGGAAAGAAAGTTATTAGAGTGTATTTTGAATATTAATAGAAATAAAAGGGGTATTCGTTCTTTTAAAAGCAATCAAAGTTAGTCGATACTGAGGTCGAGTTATTACGCTGTGGTTGGCAGTGTAATTGAAACACAACAAAAATACAGGATGTCTCATTAACATTATCTATGAAGCAGAATCAATCAATGTCAAACCGTCCAAATAAGGTTTTGTTTTACTAAGAACTCATGTTCAACAAACTCATTGAGCAATAAAATTCCAAACTCACAAGCATGTCCATTTTTTAAAAAATATAGGGCTAATGTAATATTTCAAATGTTGTGGAAAATTTCCCCTGCATTACAGAACTCTTTAAAATTACAATTTCTTTTTCAAACCGTATAAGAATGCCTGTATAAAGCTGTTTAACCAAAGTAACTGTCAATTAGCAGTGTTCACTGACTACTTCGCCATTCCAAATCAATTAGAAAGTAAAATACTTCCATGGGAAAAACACACACACACATACACCTTTACCACCACGCTAGCCTTTGTGTAATTCCCCTAACTCTGGTGGTCAAATTGTTTGCAATTCTCCATTTGGTCTCCAGGCAGATGTAAAGGGATTTCACAAAGGAACATAAAATTACACGTGGCATTCTCCCTCGTTTATATTTGCTCGTTTGGGCAGTTGGACCTCAAAATTGATCGAAACGGCTTTACCCCATCTGTCAGAGGTATATTTTGTTAGGGGAAAAGTGGTTAATGTAAAACGGTGAAAATTCAATGGCTACCTTATGCCACCTTTCCTTGATAACCCTCATGCCAGTTAAGATAACAATTTTGCTAAATTCGTAATCAACAGCGAATTTTATGCATGTATAATAATTCGGTGGTTATCTCACTGGGAGTGCCTAGACAAGCACGTGTCAGTAAGCAGTATGAAGATGGACCCTTCCCTTTCATAACCTTGCCGTTTTGCGATTTTCAGTCACGGCTAGTAAAAGTTAGCACGCATAAGCTAACTTTTAAAACCACCTATAACTCGTTAAACCCCTGAAGACAACAAACGGGAAACATTGCTTTTTTAGTTATAACTGCTGTCATAATTGTTTTACTGTTGACAAATATCAACGGGCATTGCAGAAGATCTGATGAAATTGGCT
Source organism: Rossiulus vilnensis (assembly GCA_034700785.1). Taxonomy (NCBI): domain Eukaryota; kingdom Metazoa; phylum Arthropoda; class Diplopoda; order Julida; family Julidae; genus Rossiulus; species Rossiulus vilnensis. Next base: position 17,564 of record JAQIXS010001154.1, on the reverse strand, counting down.
TCGAAAACATTTCCTTTACAACACTAGAATTACTTCTTTCCTTATTACGATTTGATTGTTTTAAACATGCGTTGAAATCTGATTTCCCGTCAAAATATATACTCCGTCTCGTCCTTAACAGAAAAGACCACCCACGAAAACGATTCATCACGGCTAAACAGACTTCTTAATAAACGAATAAGAAAAACCCTAAGAAGAAAGACAGTCATTTAAATGCGTTTAGCCCAAAGCTGAATAACATCTCGTATCAAAAACAAAGCCGCATTCCTACTATTTAAGATAAATTTGCTTAAATCCCCCTCACGCCACGCCAATCCCCTTTGACACTAATAGGGTGACTTAACGAATTATAGTCGGCAAAGATTTAATGGAGCGAGGTAAAATCCTCAGAAAATGTGCATCACTGCCAAGTGAAGCACGTCTAGAACTTAATTATAAACTTTTCGACAAGTTCCTCAAAACATTTCGACACTATTTTTTAATAATGGAAAAATCATGCCTTCATCTTTCCACAAACCTTTTGACAATTCCACCTAAAATTTGGATAATGTTTTAAAATATTTAAAAATGAAGCATTTAATATGCACGTGCATATTTCTGAAATAGTACCCACAATTCTTCATAAAATTTGAACAAGTTATCAAAAATTTAACGATAAGTATTTTCCTTTTCTTATAAAAAATGTTGATAATGTTGTTCTCAAGAATTTTAAGATCATGCAGTTATACTCAAGTAATTTTCGACGATTCCCTCTTAAATGTGGATATAGTTCTCACACATTTAAGGAGTATGCAATTCTATCCTTAATGTCTACAATTAACTTCCAAATATTTCCCAAAACATGTTTCGGCGACTTCCCCTAAAATTTGAGTGATGTTCACAACAATTCATTTTTTCTCAATAATTTCCCCTAATAACTTTTCTAAAATTCGTCTTCAAATTGGGATGATATTGTGAAGTATCTTAATTGGGGTAATTCGCTTCAGGAAAGACATACATTTGGGTATATGCATTACTGATTTTAGGGATAAAGGCAACCCTTTTCTCCATAATTTCTCCTTCTTGTTTTCTAAAATTAAATATAAATCAACAACTTACAAAAGTTAATCCAAACCGTTAATCACACAACACTCTTCCGATGTTGACAGCTAATCTGCATACTGTCTGCCATGTTTCAACACTTCCAGCGAGGCCTGATGGACAGCCCGGGTATAAGGAGGTCCCCTTCATAAACATGTCCTCATCGAACCAGACTTGAAAACAGTTTCCATTCATGATTCGACCAAAATGACTTTTCGATATACTAGCAGTTCATCACGATGATGGATGAGTCTGTCCATCAAAAACTGATGGCTTTCGCTTTTGGTTTCATCAAAACTTCCTGAAAACTTTAAAAATTCGCTCAAAATCAGCAATTCCAAGCCAAGGATTGTAATGTGCGGTCGGGGTCATCGCGAGCCACGTCCAGAGCAGCGTGATATTAGACTAAAGTCCATATCAACATTTCGAAAAAAGCAGAAAGAAAAAAACGTAACGAAATTCAGTTCACGTTTTGCAACTGTAATGTAAAACGGAAAAGGGAGTGAAAATGGACTTGACATCGCATGTGCAAGATACCAAATTGTTGAAAAGCTTAAATTATGAGATAAGCTAATAGCACCTAAGACCTCCGTTCTCGGACACCTCTTTAGGACTGGGCATGTCAAATTTTGCGAATGTTAATGTGTAGTTCCTTGAAAATAGCTTGCCATTCAGACAAATGCATACGAAACGTCGAAACGTCTATTTTTGACTTCAATCATTGAATAGTATATGTAGTATATGAAAAGCCCTTACTGAACCACCTTACAATTATGAGTCACTTTTTGGGCTCAATTTTTCATTCATTTCTGAACCATTTTTTCTGACATTTAGGGTTTAATTTTGTAAGAAAATTCCGTTTACCGTAATCTTGTCAGTTATTCTGATAGTTGCTTTACAACTATAAAGTAAACAATCCCAAATTGCTTTTGATAAATTTCAACTTGGTTGGACACGCCTTCTATGGAAAGATTGAATGTTCAATATCAAAGCTGACTCAAAAAAGTGGTTCAAAAATGTAAGGTGGTCCAATAAGGGCTTTTCTTATACTACTACTAAAAAGCCTGAAGAATCTCCTAGCTTAATAATGCATATCATTTCCACGATGGATGAAAGGAATGCAATTAATCAGATTCCTCTCCGATCGATAATTACGTTTTTAGCCTGATATGCAATTCGTGCAAATTTTGAAGGGTTTACCCGCTTGTGAAAAGAACAACATTTAATTTTAAATTTATATACATTAAGCATTAATTTTTCTTTTGCAAAATGCGTTTGGTAATATTCAAAAAAAACTATCCAATGATCAAAGTTTAATAACTTTTCGGTTAATTTAATTAATACATTTTATCAATGCTTATTCAAGGACTCTTATATAAGGTAGCAACAAAACTTATCCTCATCTCATTTGTTTTCTTGATCCATAAAAAAATTCTTCATACGATATTGCGCAAAATTGCAAGACCCACGTGGTTGGAAAAGCCGGGTGACAGCTAGTGCAATAATCACACTTTGATAAAGTGGAATTACTTTTGAGCGTTGTTTTCGAGCAAATATCGCCTTCGTACGAGACATGTCAAGGAGGGGCAGAGCCTAAAATAAAAGCAAAAGGCAGAAGACAGGCCGCACTCGCGACAGGGAGTGGTGCTCGGACAAACAGCTAGGGGGTCTCGGTTACAAAATCTCATTTAACGACCATGTTTTAGGTGTTTTTTTCTCTATCTCTGCCTCAAATCCATACATGCATGCATTCCTGACAAGAGGAAGAAAAGCAAGAAAGACATCATCTACCTTTAGCAACTGCTATAAGTCGTAATTTTACGATATAATCCCGCTCAGGGGGGAAATGGCCATTCGCGAGAATGTCAGTATAAAAATGCGGAAATGTCAGGAATACTAATGAATGGAGAAAATGGTCTTGCGATTACGGAGATTGCCGAGAAACCGAGCAAGAAATAAACGTGCATGGGTCACGTTACATATCTTAGGCATTTTGTGGTGTATTCAAAAAAATCACCTTATTTGGGAAGGGGGAATTTGCGGAAATTTGTTTGCAAAAATTAATGAGTAGGGACTTGCTGAACACGTTTACTTTCTAAAAGAGTTTATGCGAGAGTGACCGACATGTTGGATCTTGCCTGAAATTAAACAATTCACTAATTGGGGTATGATCCCTATAATCGCTAACAAGCTAAAACATGACGTAATAACAACGTCATTGCTAGCAAACAACTAGATTTAACCTATCTGGCAACCCCTGGGAGATGATAAAGCTGATCTAAAGATTTGGTGATGCATGGCAACTGAAGGAATCATGCCTTGAGCGAGAGGAAATTACTACTATACTTTTAAAGTAACGTCATAACTTCTAAAACGACAATTACTTCAAGAAAGCTACGAAATTTAGGATGTGGACAATGCCTTAGCAAGGGTTAAGATTATAAAAATGGGAGCGTCATGTAACTATGAACAAACTTTAGTAACTTAATAATTGATTCAAATTTATAGCATTTATGTTTGAAGGCAAGAGACTTGCAGAACTCTTTATGGAACGTCTATATATGAGACCCTAATTTTCCCCCAAAAAAACTCTTCAATACATTAAATGTAGTTCGCACTCATCTGGAGTTACCGGTTTTTAACTGGCATCACCTGTAGCGCATGTTAACCCACCATACGCTGCATGATACGCCTATAAAAAACATCACGCTGCTAAGCAAACCGTATTTGAAAAACGGCACATACACTGTACCTACGCGTGATGAAAACACGCAGCCACAAAATTGCGAAAATATTTTTACGATTCAAATTTCGAAATGTGTACAGGAAATTGGTGGTGAAGATAACGAGCTGCACTGCGAGATACATTAGCACTCGCAGAGCGCAGGTACGCGGAAAACGAGTAGGACGCTGATGATGATGACTCTCAGTTGGAAAACAATGTGCAGGAAGTGGCCTCTCATGAAGAGGAACGAAAAATTCGTGTCCAAATTATAATAAACCAATTAATAGTCGCGTTTTTTATTCGTTAATCTCGTCATTATAGGAGTGAGTCGGATGAAACTCTCCTGGCATGACTTTTCAATTGAGTCACACAGCAATTGTGGGGGCAAAAAACAAGTTCCACTTAAATTTGCATTTCAGTTTTTAAAGACCACTAACATCTGGTCGTGTACCGAACCTAAACTATCGTTTAAGGACTGCCTGGTACGTTATTTATGGTTTGGCAAATTCAAATGTGCTCCACGTAAACAGCATACGTTTACTCATCAACATCCTGGAAGCATATCCAAGGTTACCAAGGTCATTTCGGTTGATGTCAGGACTATCAAAAGGTTTGACATGCCACTATATGGTATTTACCCTGTTTATCCATGCATCTATAAACCATTTATTTTCTACTTGTTTTCTTTCCAAAGATTAAATGTATTTGGGGTCTACTTCAGACTTCGAGCACATGAACATATCAAACGTTATCAGACACATTTGACGAGTTAACAATGCCTATATGCTGACAAATTCAGATACGGCCTGAAACCGATTCAGAACAAAAAAAATGTGTTAAGGTGCCAACCAAACTTGGCAAGGCGGGGTTGCATACTACTAGCAACAATGCCAACAATAATACTGCTTACTTACATCCTTGAAAAGTGTTCATATCTTTATGCTACCTGTTAGAAATGAGCTTAAATACAACGGGAATAAAAATTGAATATGGTTAAGTATGGGGTTTAATGCATGTATGTGAGATAACTGACCGTGTATATGAGGCAATGTGGCCATTATATAATTATCCTAAACCTTTTGGGACTTTTCAGGTACACTACCCTTAAAAACACATGTAGCTTTGCCACAGAAACATTTCTGCCTAAAAATTGAAGTTTCAACGATCCACTTTAATTTGAAGAAAAAAAGCGATTGTCCCCCTCCCCCTTTTGCCCTCATCCCAGATCCGCCTACTGGGCATGGCCAACATTGATTTACCTTGCTTATTCTGGCCTGGGTGCTGAAGATGTCCGTGTAGAGCGAGAGGGCGTGGCCCAGGCTGCGTCCGGAGGGCGAGCGCAGAGTGACCCCTCCGTGGGTGCCGATCCCGCACCACGTACCCGAGCTGGTGGCTGAGCCCGAGTCGACGGTGGAGGCGGGTGAGGGCGAGGAGGACGAAGGCGACGATCGGTAGCATCCGTTGGGCCTCCTGGGTCCGATGGTGGCGTAGGAGGGGATGTCCTTGTAGGGGATAGAGGATCGTGTGGGAACGAGCGTCAGCTCCAGGCCGCTCCTGCATTTCGAGGGTAGTCCAGGGTCCTTGCAGCCTTCGTTGGTCTTCCTCTTGGAGGAGGAAGACAAGGAAGAGAAGGACATCGGACACCTGACATCGCTGCGAGGCCTCTGCGACGATCGATCGGAGGAGACGGGCATGGTGGATCCAGTCTCAAATCCATCCTAAGGAGGAGAGACCGAGCACTCCGGTCGGTGGTCGCCAACGGATTGGCCTGGCGGTCCTGGGAAGCGTTGCGATGCCGTGGCAACGTCGCATCGATATTATCCCGAAAGGCAGCGACAGGAAACGCTTGGTCTAGCGAATCACCAACAGTCAATTACATACCAAAAGGAGACGGGAGAAGGAAAAAAGAAACTGGTGTTAGGGAAACCTTGCGGTCCTGGCGATGAAAACAATGCCTGTGAGGAACGAGGTTGCTTTACTCTCTGGGAGTGACGCCAGATATTATCGAGGTTGGCAAATCAAGCAGCGCGTAAAAACGGTTACCGAACACCGCTGATAGTCTTGGCCTGGTTAGAGAAAACATTCGCCGGACTCTGCCCAACCAGCGGATGAGAAAATGTTATAATTTCGCCGAGGCCATGCCGGTAAGGTTTGAAGCGGCTTTGGTCGTTAAGGATCAAGGTGAGTTTTGAAACGTGCAGGATCTAAATGTGTGTAAGCTTTGGAAACGTCAACGAGCAAGGTATGGTTTTTAAACGTCCAAGATCAGAGGAAGCTTCAAAACGTCTGGGATCAAGGCAAGCTTTAAAACGCCCAGGAATGAAGTAGGCTTTGAAACGTCCAGGATCAAGGCCAACTTTGAATCGTCTAAAACTAAGTTAAGCTTTCAAAACTTCCAGGATCACAGTACGCGTTTCAGATGTCCTTAATCAAAAGGAAGCTTTGCAACGTCCAGGATCGAAGTTTGAGGTACGCTTTGAAACGTCCAGGATCAAAACGAAGCTTTAAAACTTTTACGATCAAGATATGCTTTAAATTTACAGGATCAAGTTAAGGTATGAAACGTCTTGAAACGTTAAGGTTAAAACAGTCAGGACCAAAAGGAAGATTTGAAACGTCTACAATCAATGAATGCTTTTAAAATGTCCGGAATCAAGAGGAAGCTTTCAACCGTAAGGGATCAAATAAAGCTTATAAAACGTCCAAGACCAAGATAAGCTTTAAAAGTCATGTATGCATCTTATCTGGTGTATCTTTTGACTTGTCCAAGAAGAAATTATTCTCGTCCCACCCAGGACAACTCAAGACACTGGACACGACACAGGACAATGTTATGATCTGTCATGTAGAGGTGACAACTCCGAAAACGCGAAACGTTCCTCCTAAAACAAGCGTTAGCGTGGAATTTTAAAAACTACAAACAGCTACATGGCACGGTTGAAATTTCGACATATTTTCTCAGGCATCACAAATAGGCGGAGTGACCAGTACGAAACTAATCGTCTTTCCACCAGGACCACCACGACGACAAAAAGCAAGACTCGCTTATAATTTCACCAGCAATTCTGATTTTTTTAACTACAAAAATTGACGAGTCCAACGCATAAAATTAGGATTCAGCGAGCTCATTAGGTCACGTCCAAAACGGAGGAATTTCACAGACTGTGCCTCTGACTAATCATCCTGTCACAAACCAAATTCCTCTTTTTCTTCGCAAAAATTTGAGATAAAAATATTTTCAGCAGCACCAGGGGAGGGGGAGTGGGGTGTTGATGATAAACACGTAGCAAAAATGCCAGTTGCTAAGAAATGTTGAATGACAGTCGTTGAGGAGGATCTCTTGCAAGAGCTTCTTGCAGCACACAGGCAGACCTTCAGACCACACGCAGCACACACGAAAAAAAAAATGAAAAAAAAATGCGATGTTCAATTAAAATAATAATCCAGAGGCACAGGGCGTCCTCGATGGTTTTCCGATATCTTCCCAGGAGTAATGATGAGTTCATGAGGTGGGTAAAGGCGAGCTGCTGCCATAACTATGAGCAGCTGGATCAAACTGAACACCGAAAGTCAGCCACCGATTGCATCAACGCGCACACATACGGGCACTTTTAATGCGGATATCTCACAGTGAATTTTCGGCGAAACGGTATCGATGATTCGCGATGAATTTTAATTGCTCCGACACGGTTTTTGAGCGGAGATAATTAATTCCGCCAGATCCGATCCGGACCCGACGTTTGGCTGGGAGCTTGGTCAAACGTTGTCAAATTATGGCGTCCAAGTCGTTGAACCAAGCGTCCACTCGTGACAACATTATCACCCATTAAAACTGGCGGTTGCTCAGTTAAGATAAATGACAGTTTTAATCTTGAATATCAATGCTAATGAAGGACTTCCGAGTGGGACAATTTGCGCCGCGTCACGAACGTCAAAATTATGATACTTTTATCACAATTAAGATTAAGAGGGTTCTGGTAACGTCTGTCGATCAGCAGCAGAAACGGACAGAAAGATGCCAAAATATTTTCGAACTTGCATCATTTCCAAAAGAAAGGTAAAAACGCCATTTATTTCAAATATCTGGAAGGGCTATTTATTAATTCCTGGCGAATTCTGTAAATACTAAAAACGTAAATATTTCTACAATTTTGATTATTTTTGGGCGTCAAGATTGGTATTTTTAAAGTAACCAATGCTGTCAATGTTAAGATTTAAATAGGTAAATTCTATCGGTACGTAGACGAAATTACTCATGTAATCCCTGATGTGATCTGGGCACCGAACGGGGACATGTTGAAGCAAAATAAAAAGCAGCAAAATCACATAAAACTTATCAGTTCTTGTATTCCTGCCGAACGCATTTCCAAACCGCAGGGGGAAAAAACTGTTTAAGATCGGATGTGACGTGTGTTGACCGAGATCAAAAGTAGCCAATGATCGATGCCTCAGCATGAAAATTAGCGAAATTTCACACCGCCACACATTCCAGTTGAACTTCGGTCATCTGTTCCCGTTGATCCCCTCCGCATTATGTATTCCCTTCACGCCTTCACCTTATTAATGCACCATGGTGATCTTCGACAGCAATTTCGCTCCGACATTCACCTGCTGACTGGTTCAATTTCTGGCCCGAAAATTTATTGCAAGATGGCGGCCAATCAGGCTGCGCGGGCCGCGGATCCACGTGGTGCGGCTATCCTAGAATGCACTGCGAGCGGCACTTGATCCAAAGCTTGATCGTTGGCATATGAGAAAAACGATGCCAATTTATTTATTGCCCAACAACGCAATGGCCTTGTGTAGGAGAAGGAGGAAGTGGGGCTGGATGCTCTCCAGGAAGGCCTCCGATATTGCTGCTCGATGGAGGAAAAACAATGGCAGTTTGAGCCGCTAATATCGAAATATTACAACTGGTTATTGGCACTCGTCTGCGCCTTGTTCTTGGCGAGAGAGCCTCTGAAGAGGATCCGTGCGGCTTGGCCAGCTTGGCCTATGAAACAGTAATGAGCTAGCTTTTGGAAATCTGATATAACGAAAAGCTGGAAAAGCAGAGCGCAACCAATGAGATAAGCTGACAGATGCCCCAGCGAAATTGGCACGCAAAATGCGCGGGTGTCCGAGAAAGTGCTCTTGATTCCATCGATTGCTATTCCCCAACCCTACCAGACCCACACCCCTACATCCAGCTGCACATCATCCAGCCAATGTTGGCAATTGGACGCTAATGGCAGGCATAAAACTTTAAAACTGGCTTCCATGTGTTCAGAAAATTAGCCTTAAAGCAATGAAATAAAACTTAAAAACCACGACTTAGCATAAGAAGAAGAAAAAGAAAAAACAGCAGTCTAAAACTAGAATCGACCTGAGCTTTAACCAATGAGAGCTATACAGCTTATACATGTAGATACCCCAATGCACAACGGATGGCAAATGAGTTGTGGGACTGGCATGATTAATTTCAAACAGAATCTTGTATTCTATTGGTACATTTGAATTCCCCGTCCATGCAAGACCCACACACCACCACATCCAGTTGCACTTCATACAACACATGCTTTTGCATTTTGGCAGACTATAGAATATTTTGCGGCAATATCAAATATTTAAATGATCATATACTGAATTGCATCACAATGGAATGCGGGCACACGTACCATGTGAACTACTTTTGAAAATAAACTCTTAAACAGATGACTAGGGTAATAATGATTGAATATTGATTTTGATATTGAAGGGAATTTACAAAATACCTTTCTAATAGTTGAGTGGCTGCCCTTTTTCTGTCGTGAGCTTTAGGCTAAATTAGCCCCCACCAGTCCCTCATGTTGGGGTTTTCTTTCATTGTGTAAAAAGGCAACTACACCTATAAATCACGATGCATGCCATAATCGATACATGAAATACCTCCTGAATTAAAATTATGATTCAAAGTTTGGAAATCCCCTCTACTTCAATTTTTTTTTAGAATTCCCCTGACATTCCCAAGTTTTCCACATCCTATGTAAGCCCTGAACAAATTCTGAAAAACCAGATGATCAGTGCAAAGAAATTAATACAGGCATATACCGTGCGATACGTTCAATCCAATTCAACTACACTCACTTCCCAGCTATCAGCAAATACGTGCCTTACAGCGACCTCGATGTTGTTCATCTAAAAATGTTTGGTAATTAAATAAAGGTCGAGATCACATGAACCTGAGAGGTCTCATTTGCATCCCGTCCATGGCGGTTAAATCCCCTTACGAAAATGGCGATTAGGCTAAGAAAAGGCGAGTTTCTACGTGACAGGCTTAATTTTTAAGATAATTCTCAAAACGCCTATTAGAGCAACGGTCACTGAACCTCTCGGGGACGTGTCTGATGTTGAGCAAACGCAGAACCTGGTTCCAAGATCCGAGACCTTTCTTAGCCCGTGCTCAAAGACGAAGGTTTGCATTAAGAGCGAAAACACAAATGATAAAATGCAAAGTGCTCTTCGAGCATAAGTGTGCTCTGAGCAGGATGTTATAGTGCACCAACTTCCTTACGACAAAGAAAAGAAGGGCAAAAAAACGTGAATGGGTTTTTAAAAGATAGCGTAGAGAAAAGATGAAGATGGAGAAGATGAAGGACGATCTGACAGATGCTGCTAGTAATTTAAAACATTGGGAGGATGAGGACGGAACTGCAGGAGGAAAAGGGATGGATGGATGAATCCATAGCAACGCCATCGTAATTCCAATGAAGTGGATTTACCTTATGGAACACGCACATCGCTTTTGACATGGAAGATAGAAGGCCAAAACCAGCTCGATTATAATGCAAATTAGATGGAAAAAGTCCTAGAAATGGAGTGCTATTAAATCGGAAAAGTCACGCGTACTCAGGATCGAAAATAGATCTATATGAAAAGCTATTCATTGATTAGAGAGAAAAACATCCTCTTTGAAGTCAAGGAGCCAGCTAATTAGATCTAATGAGTCTAATTGGATTAATTACAGGGTGACCGCAAAAATATTCTCACAAATATTGCGTCGATATAACTTGGGAATGAGTACTATAGACAGAAGAAAACATCTAGGTTAACTCTCCAGGCCATGGACTCCTCAGAATAATATTTTACATGAATAGGAATGCAAATAATTCTGCAATAATTGTTTCATTTGCTTCAAATACGTATTTTAATACTTTATTATGCAGAAAACTAGTTCCACATTTGTCATTTCTTCAATGAAAAATGTTAAAATAACTGATTTCCAATTCAAGTTTTCTCGTATCCACTTGAATGGTCATATACACAATTATTTTGTCATAATTATACGTTTCCGAATATTTTCTTTCTAAATGTATTCCATGGAACTGGATATCTGCTTACATGTATTTTTTTCAGCTTACGGCTCTGGTAACATTGATTATTAGGTTAATAGTTAATGGAGATTTTGAAATCGCCCCCAATTTACATGTACAACCCTGCAGTTCTTTCTGAGCAAAATTGCTCCGATATATAGAAGGAAATTAAATTGGAACGTATTATATTTATCTAAGTCTGATCAGGACTAAGTGAAGCTACTTCGAAATTTGTTTCCTTAGAAGATTCTCAGGATCTCAATTAGGATTTGTAATGAGATTTTATGGAGCGAGGGGCTCGTTATTCATGCAATATTGCGTGTTCAAACAAATGTTTGCAGTGAATTTTAGCCTGATTATCACAGACTCCGCTGAAAATGTACAGCCAGCTTTTAATATAATATTATTAATTTTATGCTATCCGAGCCTTATTTAATTCAGTTATTTCGAGCAAACGAAACTTGCACAATAGCATAGCTGCAGAAACATTTTATACTCGCACAGCAATATACACTGATGCTTGTCAAAATTTTAATTATAAACTGACAATTTAGCCTTTGAAATTTTTTTTTAATTCTTATGTTTTTTCAACTTGAAACTAAGATCGTTCCATGCGCAAAGAAATGCAATGACAATATTCAAATCGAGACATACATTTAATAAAACACATTTTGATATGAAATTTTGTCTCGATCTACATGCACAGTACATTACATGCATTTCATAAATGCATTTCTTTTCCATATGGGTTTCTAACCGAAAAAATAATAGATTTCATGTAGAAAGTGCTTGGGCTTCCAATTCAATGCCATAATAAGGGTACCATTAGTTCAGAAAATAATTTGTACCAGTAGAAATTTTGAATATCTATACATGTACATATCAGGAGAATAATGTCACAAATATTTTCTAAGAAACAATAAATAATACCAATTAATCGGTATCATAAGGCCCTTAGAATATGGATTGCTTACCACTGTATAGTTAAAATAAAGTCAATCCGGTTTGTAATTACCCATTATTATCAATACTCAAAATCAAAAATTCTACCACTGGAGACCACTGGAGATTTTGCTAGATGGTAAAATTGTTATCACACGCTCTTTTTTCCCTTCCCTTAAGTCTTAATTAACGCCCTCGTTATTTCTTTGTTCCCCCGACTTCGCTGATTATATTTACTAGCCCATTAAATTGTCGTTGGCAGGAAAGGTCGAAGAGTAACTCTGAACAGTTGAAGAGCAGTTGCATTTGTCAGCAAACTCGCCCCATGGGGAGCCGCCAATTCACCATTTCCAAAATTACATTTTCAAAAATCCAATTTTACATAATTCAATGGATGTAAACCGCAGTGCAGAAGAACAACGGGTGGCAGAAGGAAATGTAATACGAAAATTACATTAGACTGAATAGACAGCGTCCGTGGTACCATTGTGCACTGCACTTTATTTGGACATAGCAAGTGGTCAGCGGTCGAGTGGTTATTAGGAGAACACGAACCCCCCCGAATCGTTAATTTTTTATTTTATTAAAATTTGAATAACACAGAAGCGCATTGTTAACCACATCGCAAATTCCATGCTTTGGACAAGAAATTCAATGACATTTGTTACATTTATTTCCTCATTTTTCACATTATTAAGATACAATTAATAGGTGACCATTGTTTGTTGCGATGGCGGAACTCCTAAATTAATTACTTGCAATGTAAACACCATCTATTATGCACCGAATGAATCCCTTTTTCTTTGTTGGGCAACAACAATATAAACTCCTTGTTAAATGATAATTAGCTGCACTTAATTTACATTTATTATGTGAGAAAATTTAATTATGGGCAGTTATTGTTTGTTAGAAGATATCATAAACAAGGGCTGCTTATCAACCTCTCAGATATCATGGTTTGATTTAATGTAATTTGCAATAATAGTAACATTGCATTATGGTTACAATCAGCTACGTTCACTCAATTAACATGTAACAAAACTGTTTTTCTCGATTACTTGTCCAGTATTTATTAATTTTCAAGTAAAATTTCTGAAATATTCTTTCTACATTTTTTAAAATTGACGCCCCGCGCACGTTAATTCTGTTCTGTTTGATTAATTTTTGCGCCACCAGAGGGCGCACCTTTCATGTTCTATGTTCTAGAATGGACTTCGTTACAGAAATCCAATTTACAATATGGCGTCCGTATTGTGGTTTAACTTTTTTGCTCAAATGCTGTTCATGAGTTAATGTTGTCATTTTAAAAAGATAATGTGTCAAATTGTCTCTACAAAACGTTCTGTCTGCACAAGAATCCATCCCTAATAATGAATTGTAAGTTTATGAAATTATATCATTACATTAGCTAAAAGCCCTTAAAAGTTAATGAATGCTTTTCTTGTTGAAGAGAATAACAGTGATCCAAAGACTGATGCCACTCTTGATTTATTAGCGCAATCCAAAACGACATAGCTGAAAAACCCCATCCTTTTTTGTGGTCAGCGGCTGGCAATTCCATATTTCATAATAGAAGGGCTTTAGGTCCGTGCGGCCGAGTGGTCAGCTCGGGATGCGAACGTTCTGGTCAAGGCATTAAGCCGGATGTAGCTCATCATGGGCCAAAAATGGCATAAACGTATAAGCAAGACAAATGATGGAACAAGCGGCGCACACACATCACATTTAACTTCTCTAATGTCTCCCAAACGACCACTTTATTTCCCCTACTCCCATCCATATATCGTACGGTGTGTTCTCATTTATGTTTATCCCAAATTACCTTCATTTCCCTCATACTTCATACCTTCGTATGTTGGGCAGCCATGGTGGCGCAAGAATCCGCTACACAGGCATCAATCTATATTAACAGCCAACAATAGTAGACATCAATATCCATCCATCAGCAACCATCAATACCCACTACACTGCACGAAACTACAAGACAACTTTCAAGAAAAACGCATAAATAATACTGGAATTTTTCAGTTAAAAAAGCAAAAAAAACCTACATGATATATTTGTATTATTTCAACATTGATAAATGTATAATATCTTCTGTAAGTAACTTTACACAATCTTGTCAACTAACAAACATGCAATATAATTTATAAAACAAAAATACTTATGTTCAAATAACTACGGAAATTCACATAGTATTCAAAACACTACAATATTTATATACTAATAAACTGCAAAAATGACGTTAAAAATCTGACAAATATAACGCATTATTAAAATGCGTTTCGTTACATTCGAAACAGTTTTAGTTCATACCAAAAATTACTTTCCCATTTGATTGCCCAGGTGCAAATGACACAACTGTCCCATTTTTAGATTTTTTTATTTACTTCTATATGAATGCCAAGTACTTCGCAGAATGAAATACCAAAAATTAAACTATACGTGTTTGAAAACGTTTTTAAAAATTTCGTCAATTTTTTTTAGATTTTATTATTTTTTTTCGTAGCAAAGCGAAAAGAATTACTTTTGAAATCCGTCGTAAGAAAAACTATTTATTCTTATGGTGAGAAATCAATACATGTACATCAAATTCACTTACAAAGTTACAGCGTGTCTTTATTTTATGGTCTTCTTTAGTGAGGCAGATTTGAGGCATTGCTTTGGATAGCGGCCTTAGGGAGACCCAAGAAGAGAGGTTTTGAGAGTTTTATCACCATTCGTCCCAAAACAGACAACTTTCAATCTTAAACCCGCTTAATGCTCCCCTCTGCCACCTTGGCGCTGGCATTCCCGCTTGTGCCATTTCACCAATAGAGGGCTATAATTTATTGAAGACATTCAGGGGAGTCGCTCTGTTCACTCCAACGTCTGACAGCTAGGAAACCCCTCTGAAACTGCCATCAACATCCTCCAGTCGAGTGAAGATGGCACGCAGATGATAGGTAAGAGCGCTGCTTCCGGTTTTCCCATCAACAGCTCTTCACATTGTTTTCAGCTGCCAAAGCTGGCCCTCCCAATTCCCCCTTCTCGTTACTCTCTGCATTACCCACATTTGTATACAAAATAGCATTTTTGTTTGCCATTTCGAAATAACAAGGCAGTAGCACCACACGCAGTGTTTCCGTGACTTGGTAACGAAAAATCAATGACTTTCTCAAGAACATTAAATTGCTTTTAAGGCTTTTGACACTGGACGGTGTTTTATTTTCAACATAACAAGAACAACTGCTTAGCTTTTAAATGCATGAATACATTGCACATTAAATTATTTCGTAAAATACTTTTGGATAATTTCCAAACGGTATAATGACTAAACCAAAGTCAAACAAAGTAATTTATGGCTTTTCAGACACTAGCGAATTTACTGACCTGTATACGCCCAGATTTGAAATATCAGAAGATCATTTTAAATCCCAAACCAAATCCCAACCAGACACGGAGATGGAAAGAAATATGTTTTTAAATATACTGTATTTTATAGTTGCCTCATATTTGGACTGCAAAATATTTTTTAAAATTATTCATCCTAATATTCTTGGTGTATTTTTTGAGAACAATAAAACAGCAGTCAAACGCAGATTCGTAAAAGTGGACTGAACAATCGCATACCCAATATTAGGTCAGAAGAAATGATAAATATTTATAAGACGGTAGCTATAGGTGCATCGGTGTCATTTCAACCCTATTTGCAAACCTCCTGTGGTCACCAAAATCCATGATAAATGCACCATCCTAAAGCCAAAGGTTTTACAAGAAGTCCAAGAGACAAAAAATATATTGGCCCATAAACTGACATTCAATAAAATCTAAAGCGCTTCACCACAATTTAGAAATATGGATCCGAATTTCGCGAAACTGCCGTAAATGGGACGTAAGCCTCTCAAGCTCCTGGATCTCTATGCGAAATGCATAAAAATGACCATTTATGAACCGCGTCAAATGTGCCCTTATTCCTTTCTTATTGGCCATGCATTTCCTCAGATCCTATGCTATCATCTATTGACTGCCCTTTTTTTATTTTTTTATTGATATTCACGACACGATGATCGGCGAACGAAAAACTGCAACAACAACAAAATAGTAGCAGTCTATAGGCAATATTTCGGATATCTCATAAGGTGCTTTCATGAAATATATTTTAAGATGAAATTGAGAAAGTTGTCGATGCTCGTTAAGACAGGGTAAAAGGAAATGCTCTCAATGTGGACAATGTCCATGTTTGAAGCCATGCAAAATAGCGAATATATTCGAGAACACAAAGCGAGAATTTCCACCAAATTTTGCACCGTATGATTTTTTTATGATATTTGATATGATATTTGAGATAAACTTATGTTGGACATATATTGAAAACATACTGATATGTAATGCACATACATTTCTGATCACAAAACATGCATTAATATATTTCGAATATAGTTTAGCATATATATATATATATTCAATAATACTATTTAATTAATATTTAATTATATAAAAGTTAATTAATTATTGCAATACAATGTTACGTTTACATTATAATCTTGAAGAAAAATGAAATCATAATTTCTTTTCCCTTCAAACAGCTATATGATGAGCAAATTTAAGGCAACCTTTAAAGAAAACATTCCAGACTAATTAGTATATACAAGCACACTAATACCACATTCACTATAAGTCAATTTAAGTCTAATATACAGTGTATTACAACAGGCATGTGCCATATAATCAGAACATGTGCTTGCAACAAATTTTCAACATATAGAGCATTTACGATAATTATATCATCCGTATATGAAATCGGGCCAATTTTGGTATATTTTCAATAATTGGATAATATGTACACGTATTAAGAAATATATTTCCCTTTAATGTGTTTTTCCATATGGGAAAGGAAAAGATATCAAAACTTTCAATAAACACAGTAGTTTAAGCGTTACTTGGGAGGAGAAAAAGCTCATTATACATTTCCTTCACCGCCCCACTGCTTGCTTTTAGCAAGCACAAAAAAATAAATAACCCCAATGTTACCACAATGACTTTTCAAAGAATCATCAGGCCACCCTGGAAAAAGCGTCTCTAGAAGGAGATGCAGGCGTGATTTTTCTCAAGAGTGTCTTGATGGTGCAACTAAATTGGACTTAAAACGTCTGGTGTCTGCTGATGGCTCGGTATTAGAGCCCCGCTTCGAGGAATGGGAGCCATAACCGACCTAAATTCAGATTTTTGCCATAACCATTAGCTCTCGATCGAATATTAATTACGGCGAGATTACAATAAGGGTTAGATGCGTTCGGAATCCTTCTTAGAATTGGTGTATTAAGCATAAAGAGGGCATTATCACCCAGAGATGATGAGCTCTGGAGCTCCTCGGCAAATGACTGATTCATCAAACCACACTCTGGATTAGAAAGAGAGAGAGAGAAGATTCACTACGTTTACATGCACAGTTAAAGACAGTCCTACCTTGAACAATTTCAATCCAACAAAGGAAGGCGTGGGTT
>JAQIXS010001153.1:0-33210 GCA_034700785.1 Rossiulus vilnensis | reverse complement strand
GACAGTTTCTTAAAGAAAAGTATAGAAATGATTCGGGACTTGATTAAAAGTTTGAGTTAGCGGATTATTTGACTTATCGAGGTTCGACTGTAATTATTTTAAAATAGTATATATAAACATGTACATGTTCATTGTTATAAAAATGGAAAATTCTCCACACAAAAAAATGTCTCACACATAACTGGCTGAGATTCCTATCAGCCTCAAGACTAACAAGTTTGTATTCGTAATTGCCATGAAGGCGGAAAAAAATAAAACAAAAACTGCATTCGTTACGATTCACTTAATTTGCATTTCCGGTATTTTTTGTTAACGTTATTTATGAGCTTCCCTCAAGTAAAGTTGTTGTTTGTCACTGAGGGGCGCCCCAGGCGGCAAATCATCGTGTAAATATAAATGCGACCCAGCTGACCTTTCTTTTTTGTGGCACGTGGTATATATCTCCCGAGTTGCGAGCAGTTTGAAATTGTAATCAAAAGTTAGTTGCAGCTATGATTTGACGTCCAGCTTCGGAGTCTTCCAAGTAAATTGAGCTGCTTTCCTCGCTCGATGCAAACATGTCGTTTTCGAAATCTAGAGTAAAACGGTTCATCGACACCTCAACAGATGGTAAGCTTTTTTTTGTGTTCTTTATTTACGCGCAATCACATTATTAGTACGTACGACATTTGTAACGATACATTATTATTAAAATTGACTCCTGTAAAAGATAAATCTGTTATTCAGCCACGTATTCAGATAGATTTACGGGGTTTATGAAGTGCGCAATTTATGATGCATGTAATACAAACAGCCCCAAGGCTTGGGTCTTTTGTTTACAACAATGAAACACCTAGAAACTCAGTCCGTGCATGGTTTGACAATGGACGTCTAATATAAAAACAGTGTAACGGAAATGGTAGCCTCGCAGCTACGCAATGATGCGTGGAATTATTCAGAACGGAGCATGTTTATATGCAGGCATTTCTTCGCTTTTTTAGCAAGGTTTTTGGGTCAAATTCCTTGACCGTTTGCAAACACTTCTGTTTCCTGCCTGAACTGTTGTTAGCCAGTCTTGGAATCAGTGGATTGCAGGAATATCTAGACGCTTATGCATACAGAGAAACTAGTGCATCTTCTAATCTAATTTTCCAACCATAAACTAATTTAAATAAATTATTCTCGGTTTGCATCTCTTCCAAAGGAAATCAAATTTAGCAATGATTGAGCTATTTGCTGATTGAATTACTCCCGTAGGCCACTGAATTGAATTTTCTCGTATAGATAAATTGAAGTACAGCTACTACAACATGCCAGTGTGCAGGATTTCAAACCAATTATTTCATGAACAATTTCATGATAAAAAAAAACGAAAATCCATTTTATAAACCACTAATTTTATGAGTTTTATATTATCATAGAACCGGTTTCTCAAGGTTATACACTATAACTTGTCAAGCAATATTTAATATAAAATTCAACAAATGTTGCTGAGCTTGTGCTTAGTTTTCCATTCTTGCCACATTGAGTCATACGTGATTCGTGGTGTCAAAATGTTCAACAATTTAATTAAGTCAACAGTGTATGAAACTGATGCGATTGACGTGACCAACAAACTTAACTGCACTCTTGATAAACAATTTTTTTTCTTGTTTAAAAAAAATAAATGTGTTCAAATATGTCTACATTGCTAAAAATATATGCGTTGGTCGTATCATCATGTGAGCTTAAAATTTAATCTCATATAGGCTTATGGTTTGTACCAAATTACTTTTGGGCACAACTTCATATTTTAAAATCTCTATAATGCCAACTAAAATATGCTGACCCATTCTCCTAATGGCACCAACAATTCCAGACAATTTCCAAAATGTTCTTAGAGAGAAATACATTGGTAGTATGTATCTCCTCTAAGATTCCACATGTGTTCTGTCAGATTAAACATTTTCATTGCCCAAAATTTCCATAATTTATTTTATCAGGGCCATTGTAATTTCTGTTTAAGGGCGTCGCTAAAGTTTCTATTACCTCAAACTTCTATTATATCAAACTTTGTCAAAGAAAACCAATTACAGGGTTTAATTGTGTCAACCTTACATGTATTATTTCATGTTAGTCTGTGCACCTCCTGTCGGAACATATGATCCAAAGCTTCCCGAGAGCTGTCTGACTAGTGGTCAATTTTCTTCTTCTGCAGTTGAGAGACTGAAAGATTTTCCAGGTAATAGAAGCAACATAATTTATAATAAATTGAATTTTCTGTCATGTTTAAATTGTTTTCTGATGTGAAAGATGGGCCATGCTCAGCATCTTCAATGTCAAGATGTCTTCCCACAGATTTGGTAAATAGGAAAAATGTGGGACAACTGCCAAAAGTACAGTACTGTTCAGCCCATTTTGTAATGTGCCACTTAAATTTTTACTGCACCCTGTAAAATTAATATCTTTTAAATAGAGTAATTCGTCTAAACATTCATCTGTTGGTTCATCGAGGCTTCAAGGAAAAGCCAGAATTCAGCAATATGAACAGGAGGTGAACTCAAGTTTTTTTTATTTAAAGAAAAAAAATTGCTGTATTTCTAGTATTTTTATCATTTCTTCTTCAGTGAATAACTGCAATTAAAATTGTTACCCAGATAAAACAGCTGCTAATGGAAAGGTCAGCTCTTCTTAAGCAGCTGACCACTAAAGATCAAGAGGGGAAAAAGATTTATTCTCGTATGCAGGCAGCCATCCGTGAACGCAATTCGTTTCAAGCCAGTGTTGCGACTTTCGAAAAAGAAAATAAAGAGTTGCGCAGAATTAATGAAATTTATAAAATAAAGGTAAAATTAAGGCGTTTGTATTTCTGAATTGTATTAAGACATTTAGTTTTGAATGTTCAGAAAACATAAATTTCCATTGATGGAATTTCTCATACTTATTTGCTAACCATCTGGAATGGCTGAAACAGTGTAAGAAATCAATGTTGTAAAACGTAACCCATTTAATAAGCGTTCTAAATGATTGATTAACCATTCAAGTTACTAACATTCCATAGATCTTCTATTGATTTTTGTAAAATTTATTTTGCTATTTCATTTAAAAGCATAACACTGCATTTCTAATAGTAACACATAACGAATTTTACTATGTGAAGTTGGGGGATACCTGTAAAAAATGCATCTATAAAAATTGTTCACAAATGAAAGATGTTTTTGTCACTACTTTGGCTATCTTTGATCTTTAAAGCTTATATGCAGTACAAGTCGACCCAAAAACAAAGATATTTGACCTAAATCTGGCTTATGAAAAATGTCATTAATGTGTTTTCAACAAAGCTACATTATATTGCCCATTAGTTCAATTTATATCCCAAATTATATCCCAAAAATGTTTTTTATTACAGTTTGAAACATTTGAAGGAGATTACAAGAAGAAAGATGTTAATATGGAATTGGCAAATTTGAGAGCGAAGCTAGCTAGCAAGAATCACCAAATATCGGATCTAAGATTGGAAATGTCATGCATTAGGGAGGAACTAGAATATAGCTCAATGAAACTAAGTGATAAATACAGAGGAATTGCTAAAATTAGCGCACTTATGGTTGATGCTATGGAGATTTTAAAGGGTGAACTAAAACGTCTCAATGATCACGTTGTAAAAATGCAGATAACAGAAGAATGTGCAGGTATTTAAAACATCACTTGCATCAATAGTATAAGCAGATTTCAACAGAATTTACATCGCAGTATTCTTAAAATTTTATGGTCTAGTCCTAGCTGTTCACAGAATTCTTAAAATTCTGTAACAATTGTTATCAAAAGTGAGTGAATAATTTTTCCACATATATAAAATGAATGATTTTAAGGTTTTCTCTTGAAGATATCAAATTAGTTTAAAAGTTTAAAAGCGTTTACGAATTTCACACTTTATTTCTTTTTGTATAGCAACTTACTAAGCAATTTCTGATTACTCTTATATTTTTCTATATTAGAGGAATTCTACGAATGCATTTCAGCACAGTTGCAAAATTTAGACGAGAAAATGTTGCACTATCGACGTGAGTTTTCAAAATATTATTATTGATACCAATCGACCAGCAAAATCACTTATAAAACTGCTTTTTCAGTTACAGTACATGAAATCATCCAAGACAAGGAAATTTCCGTTTTTAAATCCAGCTTATGTAATGGAAGCACACCTAAGAAATTAAGGAATGCACTGGTGGCCAGTGATGAACTTTCGGATGACCTGACAACTAGTCAGCATGATGATCAAGATAGCCAAAAGCATGATATGGAACTAGTGATGTCATCTACATTGGATAGTGAGCATCATCAGAAAGTGCAGACTGCAGAAAGCTATTTCGAATATTTGGAGAAATGCAGGTGAACAGAATTGGCTCTTGTGATTCTTGTTTACAATATTTAAAAAAGAAATACAATAAATAAACGCGTTATCAATGTAAATGCAACGATATCTCAATTTACATGAACAAACCTATTTAGAATCAACTTTGTCTTAAAAATGAATTTCTTGCTGGTTTGTAGCATTTGTGATGTAGAAATTATCTGCGAGTTTCATTTAATATTGAATTAATATTATTATAGATTTGAAGATGAAAATGAGTTGAAGAATGCAGAATTAGTTGGTCAAGTGGAAAAGGAATTACGTAAGTGTTTTTACTTGGAAATCATCGTTCTCACAAAGTATCTTCTGAAAATTTGCATGTTAAAGCTAAGCAAGCAGGAACCTTATTCAGAAAAACTTATCAGAATTAATATTGTTGTATCTTGTAGCTCGCAAAGGTCTAGAAACGTTACCAAAACCAGAACAACTAGTTATGGAAGCAGCTGTGACTGAACTGCGCTCAGAGCTTCAACTACTTAAAGTAAAAACAGTTTTGTAATAAGATTAGGTGCAAATTTTTGACTAGACTAACCCAATGTTCAATTATTTAGGATGAAAATGAGAAATTAAAGTTAGAACTTGAGTTATGCAAGAAGTCGTGCATCTCCAGTGAAACAAGTTTAAAAGAACAGGTTGCCAAAGCTGAAGAGACATTTGAACTGAAAACCATTGAAATTGGAAATCTCAATCGATCCATCGAAGCTTTATCATCACAATTGGCAAGCGTAGATAAAGCGTTGAAAGAAGAATTACAAAAATCAACTCTGCAAACTCATATTTCTGAAGAAAAATCAAGGCAGATAGCCAATTTAGAAGATATGCTTCAGGCTGCTAAAGTTCATGAAGCATCGCTGAAAAGCGAATTGTCAACACACATTTCCAATTCAAACTCCTTTCGGGAAGAAATGTCGGGAAAATTGCACGATAATGCGGAAGCTCTCATATTGCTTAAAAACGAAATTAATACTAGAGAAACTAAAATCAACTCCCTTGTGGAGAGAGAAAGCCTGTTGCTAGGACAAATTGATGTTCTTATCAAAAAGGAAAATATTGCTGATGAAATCGCCCACAAGTTGACTCTGCAGAATTCTGAACTTATGGATGCAGTAACTTCCTACAAAAGTAATCTTGCAGAAAATACAGCAAAAGTAAAAGAATATGAATTGCTTGTTGGAGACCTGAAAGATGAACTTGCAATACAAATTCAACAAAAGGAAAATGTTGCTAAGGAACTAGTTGCTCAAAACGAATTGAGAAGTGCACTTCATGCAGAATATGAACAATGTCAAGTAGTGAATGGGCAACTACAAGAAGAGAGGAATTTGCTCACCGGTGAACTGCAAAACACCTCCCAGAATTTAAAGTTTTTGAAAGAAGAGCTGGCAGCTGAAATTACAAAATGTGATAATCTCAAAGAAGCACTGAATGAGAAGGAAAAGGAAGCTCAGGAATTGCTGGATAAATTGCAAGAATCATTTGAAGCAAATGATCGGAGCATGAACGAAAATAATGAGATTGAAGAAATGAAAAAGGAGCTGCTAAGGTAAATTATTTGAAGCACTGATAGAATGTGAGGTGTCTGCTAGTCTGTGACATCTGTCGAGTTGTTAACAAACTTGCCCTAATGATTTGTAATTTCTAATTTACATTTCGTAAAAACTTTGCATTCAAGCTGGAAAACGCAATGTGAAGAGCTGCAAGCTAAAATTGCTCCATTTCAGGTATGCTTAATTTCCATTGTTGGTTGCATTTCTTTAAAGTATTTCTCTTTAAAAGTATTAGTTTTTTTATGACTAATTTATATATTTAAGGAACAACTGGACTCGTATGCCATTGATCGCCAAATGCTGATGAGTAAAAACATGGAAACCATAAGTGATCTAAAAGCTTTAAGCTTGCAATATGCAACATCGCTTGGCCATCAAAATAGGAAACAGAAAATCCACTACATGTTTAATTTGAAGGAAGAAAACTTTAATCTCAAAGAGGCAAATATTTTAGCACTTAAGACTCCCACACAGAAATTTAAGTCGACTGAGTTGGGCGGTGCTTTGCAGTGGTTGGACCATAAACACAGTGAGAATGCATTTCTAACTGCTATTGATGTCAACTTAATAAATGCTCATGTGTGGGGGTCTTCACTTGCTTTTTTTTGTAAATTGTAATTGTTTTAACACAGCACATATGCTTTCATAGGAAAATGGCAAGCTCTGGGCTGATATTTTGAAACTCAGGAACAGTTTGAAACGCGATACAGCAAAGACGCCCTCAAATTTGGGTAGACTTGGATCTTCGCCCATGCCTCGATCCATACATACTCCATTGAATAAGGAAAACAAGGACTCCGGAACTAATACTCCATTGAGAGACTGTGAGTTTGTTTTAGGTTCTCGTGGCAAGAGTGCTTAATGTTATTTATAATCGACTTGATGTATCAGCTGTATGTGAAGCTTATTTGTTTTAATGTTACATTGTATTGATGCTCATTAATTAACAATTTTTTTTACAAAATTAATGTAGGCTGGCAAAGACTATCTGAAATTTAACATACAGCAATTGTAAATGTTAGCATATTTTATTAGCTCTTTACAATTATTAACGAAATCTGATATTAGTCGTATTATCTTAAATCTTATATAGAATCTTGTATTCATCTAGAAGTAAAATCAAGCATTTTCAATGCTGGTAAACCTTGTAGTGTAATTTTAAACGTTACCAAATTTCATGTGACATTGCATGACATGTATTTTAAAATTGGCTCTAATATATGGTTATACATTCTCATTGCAGGTTCAAATAGTGATAAATGAGATCATATTTATTGAAAGGATGTCAAATGAATTGCTGATAGTTTATTTTTGTTCACGAAATTTCTATTATGTACATTTATAACTTGAATTTGCCTGAACAGCTTGTATTTGTATAATTTTGTCGGTTTACCAGGCCATTGCATGATACCCATTTCATTACAGTATTTAAATAAAATTTTGAGTATTTGTATTTATAGAAAATTGTTATGATGGATTACAGAAAACTAGTTTTTAAAGCGGTTAACTTTTGATAAGTAAAACCAGGTTAGCAATTGCAGAAGGGTTTATCAATACTGTTGAGCATTATAGTAATTACATGTATCAAACCAATTAAATTTGTATGCTAAGAATTGAATTACATAAAGCCCTTGTATGGATAAAGCATTTTTCTAGTATAGAAAAATTTAGTTTCAAATACATGTATATGTCAACCTTTTTGTTCGCTAAAAAATTTTATTTTAGTATGTAACATTTCATAAAATTAACCATCGGAATGGTTTTTATTTTTAAATGAAATTAACATAAATTTACACGAACCAAACGTACCCCCTTATGGCCAATAGGGCCATGATTACACAACCAAATTAATTATGAGCCAATAGTCATATCATACCGATGATGCCAGGCATTCCTTTCGAGATTCCAACCAGTCACCTTTGGACGTTGGCCATCGTCATACGTATTAGGCGGAGCTTAAATCAGCCAATAGCCTCGCTGCATTCCTATGTATTGCATTCTGATAAGTCTAGAGCCAAGTCACGTGACAATCAACTATGAAAAAAGGTTATTTTGAAAATTGGTTATTGTATTCTCGACCTCCCGGTAACGGCCGTTTGCAATAGTTTTTTTCTTGTCCTGTTTGGGTGTTCGAGATTTGTGTTTTGAAAGATATTATATTTGGACATCACCTCAGCCCGACGGCAGAAAGTTTAAACAGTCAGCGAATGTCTTTTACGAAAGCAAAAGTGAAGAGGTTTAACGAGTTGGATGGTGAGTTGATTGTCTCTTTCACGTACTAGTTTATTGGCGGGGTTTCATGTCTCAGTCTCACAAGTTGATTTGTGTGGTGATATCGATCGTTATTATAGCAGTGGCATGTTCCAGCATGTGTTTCTGCACATCAATAATGATGTATGGCATTCTCTATACGATATAAGGGGAGAAAACCCTGCAACTATTGTGGGGCAAACTGCCATTTAATACAACCGTAGCTACAACAAAACGAAACAAGTTTTTCAGCAGCTGCTAATTCCTAAAATCCAAACCTTGTCCTGTAATGCCTTTCCGTAACTAAGTTAATGTACGGATGTCATGTCATTCATATGTTTATTGATAACCTTTCATGAACGATGTCACTAAGACTGATTCATAACCTTGAACTCCATTTGCAGGATGCGGACCTCCAGTTGGCAGTTATGATCCAAAGCTAAATGATGGGACTACGACTTCATTATTCTTGAGGTCGGAGAGATTCAAAAATGGCCCTGGTAATGCATTTTTATTCTTGAAATCTGTAAAATGTTAGGCCAGGTCAGGAAAGACATGTCATTTCTATATTTATTGATAACTCTAAAATGGAGATCTTGAGATTCAATGTCATCGATTTGCAGGATGCGTGCCTCCCGTTGGCAGTTATGATCCAAAGCTGAATGATGGGTCTACAACTCCATTGTTCTCAAGGTCGGAGAGATTCAAACATGGAGCTGGTAATACATTTTCATATTTGTGATTTTAATGTTTAACAAGAATAGATTTGAGTTGTAACTTTGTATTGTTTCTAAAGAGTCTTTGGAAAGTTCGACTTCATCTATTGAACTCTCTGCGAAGAAAAATGCGTACTTCAAGAAGGTTGCTTTTTAATTTATTCCCCTTTGCTATGCGTTGGCTTTGCCACATTTTCTGAGACATTGTTTCAATTTAGCCATACTTTTCTAAACGACAAAATAATGTTTCGGCGCAAGCGGAGTTCACTAAAGTTCAAGAATGCGAGAAAGAGGTAATGTTAAAACCATTGTTTCATCGTAAAGAAATCTAAATTTAAAACTGCTTCTAAACAGCTCTTCGTTTTTGCAGATAAGGCGCTTGTTAAAAGAACGGTCTGATCTACTGAAGCAATTATCATCAAAGGAAGAAGAAATGAAAAAAATGGAGGGTAAATTGCAGACTGTAATGCGTGAACGGAGTCATTTTCAGGCTAACATGGCAACAATTGAAAAAGAAGCGAAAGAATTGCGTCGTGCTAATGATATATTAAAAATGAAGGCAAGTGTTTAGCTTTTTTGATTTATCAAATTTAAACTGATAATTCACAATGATTTTTTATCATCAAAAAATTCTTAAAATACATAGTCTTGTTATATAAACATTTCAAAGAGAGGTATCTCTAATTTTTATAGTTCGGAATTGATTTGTAATAAGAAGTTTATTTAGGTGAATACCTTGGAAGGAGTGTCTAAAGCCAAAGATCTCCGGGTTGAATTGGCTAACTTGCGAGCTGTTGTGATTGAAAAAGATCACATCATCATGGATTTAAAGCAAGAATTAAACTCGGTCAAACAAGAACATGAGAAGTGTTCTCTTAAATTGACTGATAAAGATAACGAGATCAAAAGAGTGAATGATGAAATGATTTTGACTATCAGAAATTTGGAACACGAATTGGAAATCTCCAAAGATCAAATTTGTGAATTGGAAGCACAAAAGAATAATTTAGGTAAATGTTATTATTTTATGTTTGTGACTTTTGAAATTAGCTTTGCAAAACTCGAGAATTGATGTATATTGTAAGTGATAAATACTTGCTATTATTTTAGTGTTTAATAATGATGAAATGACTTCCCAAGTCCACAGTCTGCAAAACAAAATTCAATACTATGAATGTAGGTATTTATATCCATTGGTTTAATTAATTTATAATTTAAATTTAAAAATGTTTTGCCTGCATATAATGTGTTCATGAAGTATTTCTAAATGAATTCCAAAAGACTGAATTTCTAAGGTTGTGAAACGAATGTGTGCAGAACTAGTTTTGAATTCTTTTCGAATCGGTATTAGTAATTTAAGCTCATTGTTAATCTATGGTATGCTCATGTTTAAATAACCAGTTTTAAATATTTATTATTGGTCAAAACGGTTTGCTAAATTTGGAATAAAGTTTGAACTATGCTTTGAAAATTCGCTTACTGATAACCAATTATGCAAGATTGTCTGTAACATTTAGATAATTGCACTCTGTTTTCTGTTACTGTGACTAAAATTTTTTCGATCCACTTTAGCCGCTATAAAAGACTTATCTCAACAGAAAGAAATGCTAAAAGATAATGTGAAAGATTACAATCAAGATCTCGAAATCAAGAAACAGCAAATGAATGAAATCGTGGAGGAGTTAAGAAACGAAAATTCAACTCTTGTAAGCAGAATTGAAGAACAAACTAATAGGCGGCGAAGTGAGGAAAAGCTTTTATCTGCTGAACTAGATAATGCTTATCGAAAGTTGGATGTCACAGAGGATTGTTCGAGGGCTCTCCAGGAATACAGGTAAAAATAATGTCTGTTCACTAATGTTAGCTAAGATAAGCTCTTTAGTGCTATGGTTTTCTATTTTGTAAATGTTTTCAGGGATGTTCTTGCTGGTCGAGTGACTGTTCTTCAAGAATGTGTTGATGAACTTGAAGGACAACAATCTTTGGACATGCAGACCATTAAGTATGCAAACTAAAGTTTGCTTAAAATAGTTATTTTCTAACCATTTATTGGTTAAGCATATTTTCGACCTGTTTAAATATTGATGATTTGTTATATTCCTATTTAATGATATAATGTAAACGTTTGGTGTAGATAAATGTTCCTCTTAAGTTACTTTTAACATCGAATATCATTGTCAAATATAGAAATCTTGTTGTTATTCATTTGATTTTTAACAAATAGATCAATTAAGCTATTTAAAAATATGATTGATGTTGATTGTGATTTTATTTAAACTAGGGAACTGAAACATGAGTTGCTCAACATAACTACATGCTTAGCTGAAAAAGAACAAGCCCTGAGTAATGCCACTAAAAACGTGATATCATTAAATGAAACCATTGATGAATTAAAAAGGTATGTAATAAGGCAACATTCAAAGTTATAAATGTCAGTTTGTATGCTTTATGCACAGTATAATTCAAATTATAAAGATGTGTATTGTGATGTTTTAGAAAATTACGTTTAAATGATCTTTGGATAAGTGAATTAGTGGCCTTAATCCACTAATGATTAAATGTGATTGAAGGGATTAAATATCTTTTTAAGGTGCCGTCCATAAATGATGTCACACTTTTTGGCCTCTTTTTAAACACCCCCCACCATTTTGTCACAAATGTTACTACACCCCACCCATAATGATGTCACAACCCCTCGATTACCCCTTCCCCCCCAAAATTTTAACTACTAAAATAATTTTAAATATTATACATTATAAAATTTATTAAAATTAATAAAACCAATGTTGATATTAATAACATTATATTAAATAATAGATTGCTATAAATTTTAAAATAGCAATTATTTAACTGTCTGTTTATTAATGCATAGATGTTGCAATTAAAACCTAATAATTGCAACGTGATTAAATGTCTTCAGTCCAGGGATTCTGCTGGAATATATTCCCGACTGCTATTCAAATGTTTAAAAAAAAATAATTAAAATTTGAAAAAAATTTTTTTGATTGTGTGATGTCACATTACCGAACCACCCCCCACCCCTTGGTCACAATTGTCACAAAAAACACTCAACCCACCCACCCTCCTAGGTGTGACATCATTTATGGACGGCCCCTATGTAAACAGTAGTTGAATAATGCGAACATAAGTAAAACAACCTTATGTTTGAATATTTTTATTATCGCAAAATGCAGGAAATTTGTATTTATATTCGTAGCAATACATTAAGAAAACGTTAACAACAAAGCTTTTCCATTATACAACCTGAAATCGTACACGCAACTGCTTTTTTACATGAAAGGGAGAAATACAAATATTATTTTTCGTGTGAATAATAAGACAGAGATGTAAACGTCGTATATACAAGAAAAGTGACAAGTCAAAAATCTGCAAAATTCAGTTAAATGTTCCTAGGAACCCCAACACTTGTATATTTTCATTTGAGAAAACGTAAATTTGAGGTTCCATTATGTCCGCACTAGAGCGCTGGTGTCACTTTTTCGTACAATGTGTTTTCTAGGCAGGTAAAAACGTAAATAGTTACTCTATAAAAATGACAATTTTTCACTGGTCGCTTTTCTTGCCCTGCAGATTACTTGCCCTACAACAATTGCAGACAGTTGAAAACCACAGCTACAGTTGCAAATTAGTGTTACTGGTATTTTTTTTTTATTACTTTAATTGAGAAATAAGTTGACTGGAATAAAATACGTGAAATGTTTTAGTTTAAAAGAAATGAAACCAGTGATCTTTTTGACTTTTCTTCCTTTGAGGGACACATCTGCAATGAAAAGAAGACGTGACTTATACATTGACATAATAAATTAAACTGATTGGTTTTAAATGAAAGAAGCATGTCATAACTCACTTCTGTTACTTTGCTTCTAACACAATTCTGTATTTCCGATTCCAGCATCTAAATAAAATTCGCAATATCAAATATCTCAAGTTGTTGTGATGGCTTAATTAAGCGAAGACATAGAAATTGTACTTCCATAATTAATAGGATGCTTTGGCATAAAATAAATAATTTACGTGTTTAAGTTACAATGTAATCGTCGTAGGGCACTGAATAATTTCTGTTCACCTCTAGCAACTAATTTGTCATCGATTATTGTATACAACAATTTTGTCATGCAAAATGCTATTGTGCGAAATGTCAGAAATAACATTTTACAGCTAGCAGTTGTACTAAGATTACAGTTTTTAAATTTAATTATTCAGCCAATTTTGCTTACATCATCTCCTTCGTTATTAACTAGTTTTAATATGGACATCCTCTCCATAAGTACAAAAACATATGTGACGTAACATATCAAGGCGCTGAAATAATATTTATGTGTTACCTCATTATTTTCATTCTCTGGAGAGTCTTCCTTTGCGTCGACGATGCAATCGAATAAAACACTGGTAAACTCTGGATAGGCCTGGAATGTGAGAACACAAAATGACACTTTTGTATGCAAAGACAACCAAGATTTATTTTAAATATAAACGTATATGAACTGGCCTTGAGAAACTCGTCCGCAAAGCAAAGAAGCGTTCGCATGGTCATCTAAAATTTGAAGGGTAGTTAAATGTTAGTAGCACATGTATGATACCTTCACATTTTACCCATCCAAATGGTATTTGTTTCATGTAGAAGAATAATCTAGATAAAATTATTCCCGAATTTATTTTCTTCAACGAATTTAGTTTTCAATGTTTTTTTAATCATAGCAAAATCCAAATTAAAAACATCTAAAACGACAACCAATCCTTTATCATTATTGGCGACATTCTAGGTCGTGTATACTGGTGTTTTAACCTAAACAAATAACAGAACGATCTGGGATTTAACGTTGCCTAAACGTCTAATTTACATATAGGCTCTTGAACGACACCTTAAAGGATAATGTGAAAGACGTGTATTTAAAAAACAAGCGAGTTGTCAGGAACAGATATTGACGAAATTAATTAGTACAGAATCTGTTTGATAATACTCGTATTAAACAATGTGAACGCTTTGATGTGTTGGGTATTTAACGTGCAAGCATTTCAGTCGTCTAATAAGCCAGAAATTACTTGTACAAGTAACAATACGTTAATTCCACATTTTTGCCAAAATTGTACTAATTTACAGTTCCTAAAAGTTAGTTTTGGTAATATTCAGAAAATGAATGGGTTTACCAGTTTTGTGGTGGCGTTAATGTTTTCTGATGAAG
Organism: Rossiulus vilnensis; assembly: GCA_034700785.1. Classification (NCBI taxonomy): domain Eukaryota; kingdom Metazoa; phylum Arthropoda; class Diplopoda; order Julida; family Julidae; genus Rossiulus; species Rossiulus vilnensis. Next base: position 19,121 of record JAQIXS010001153.1, on the reverse strand, counting down.
ATTTCTCCATTTCTTTTTTTTCTTCTTTGCCCATTGATTTGATGGCTTCCTTTATCTCTTCCTCCAGTTCCTTGTCATTACTTGAACCCGGCAAAAGTTTTTGCACGCAGGCATCAATGTATTCTTCAGCCTGAATACAATTTATAACAGAGAAAATTATGGAACTGGCGTTTCTATCTTTTTATAGCGTTATTCAAGTCCAATTTACCGATCCGCTTGATGGACATTCGGCCTGAAAAAGATAAACGATGACGAAATTAGCAGAGTTTATTCTAACGAAACGAGGTTTTCACATCCTTTACATTCTGCTTAGTTTAGTTGTAGTCAATTATTTAAAATATAGTTATCAAGTTTCGTTGTATTTCATTTGGGGTTGAACGTGTTAGAAGCAAGATTCTTCCTTAATCCTAGAGCATCTAGACAGATTTAACTACTAACTTGGTTGATGCATTCAATTACATATGCTGCCATGCAAAAATATGATTTTCGATAATTTACTCATTTTCAGATTAATTGCCTTAGTTATCTAGTAGTTTGCGATATTTCTTCCTTATTTTGTAAAGGCGAAACTTACCAAAATGGTGCAGGATACGCTAGCCAAAATGGCGATGGCAAGTACAGCTGTATTCATATTTACTGCAGTTATTAGGGTGCGTAGATGTCTTAATGCAAGTATGTTTTGGGCTTGGAAGACTACCCTACCTTTATATAAGCGCTGTGTTTTGGCTCTGTCCCACCTTTTATTTCGTTAATTGTTTTTAATATGTTCATAAATGTTAGCAATTAATGGTGGCTTACTTTTCATTGCAAGGCAATTAACTCAGTCCTTTCTAAGATATATATAGGCTATATATTGAGTTGTTGTTTTATAATTCAGACAAAGCCATTATCGTAATATCCGGATCTCGGAATTTAAGCATTGAATAGTGTGATACGTGTATGTCTGAAACTGATTGCATTTTTGCACTACTTAACATTGGCTGTAAACAGGGGAGGAACACATTGCATTGATAATTATCCATAAGTACGAATTCTGCAATATACCTCATAGTATCATCTGCCAATGTGCTATCCGACGTTCCAAGTAATTAAAAACTTGGCAGCTAACCGTAAACAATCAAACCTCGCAAGTGATTAAAAACTTGGCAGCTAAATGTGAACAATCAAACAAAATCTTAGGTTTCGTAATGAGTGCATCTCTGACGAAATGCTTTTTTCATGCTGTTTTATGCATAAAATTGTAGCAGATCTTTGCCTAAAGTGTCCTTTAATTAAGGCATCCCAAAGAGCCTGTAGTACCTAAGTTGGAAAAGTATCAACTCTTAATTGTTCAACCTTGGTCCAATTCCATGTTTCAGATTCATAATGGGCCAATAAGAGCCTTGTATGATGTGTATGTACAAGCATATCGGTTGACCGTTGAATTTGAGTATCTTGTAGCTTGGACATTCCTTGCGTCTCGTGCTATTTTTTCTTTAAAACTTTGTTGTATGTAGTCATACATTTTAAATTATGGTTTCATTGATTTCTGCATTGCGTTAAACTTTCTTCGTTCTGTTGATTCTCCAGTGAATTGTAATTCTTTATTTCCACTGATTACAAAAAAAACCTTGTTCTCATTCTTCGTTCTACGTAAATTTATGTTTTTCTTTAATACATCTTGAATACACCAGTCCTGTGATAGGACACTTAATTAAGTCGGTACCAGGGGCAAATAAATGTCAGCTTATGTTTTCCTTTTTTATTTTTTTAATACCGTGTTATATGTTTTAGGTTTTGTTTTATCAGTCTCAATAGTCTTACATAGACCTAAGGTTATCAATGGTGTTCTGTTTTCGCTGCATTCTTTTCTGAAAACTATAATTTAACAATAAACTCAAATTTCTGTCAATTTTGTGCACTCATTTTGTATGTTTATTTGGTCAAGTGAAGTTGTCTTAGTGCTTTTAAATTTTTTAAAAAATCAACGTGTTAATATTGTTTGTAAATGTTTGAACCTAAGTGAGCTTCAAAGTAGATCAGTTAATTTCTTAATTTTTTTTATTGGTGTGCTTAAAAGTTAAGGCAGTTTTAAGTCCTACTTAGCTCTGGTTACTTATTTCTAGATTACTATGTCAGGTATTTTTAATGATGGATTGAATGCCCAACGCATTATATGCCAATTTCATCGTCGGCACACACAAAACAAAACAATTTATGAATTTTAAAAATACATTAATTTGCAATTTTTTTTCAAGTCAGCTTGTACGCCTTAAATATTTGATAGGCCATGGACGTTGTGCTCAGTAAGCCTTAAAGATTTAAGGCCAGTAAATTTGCCCTACTTCTAGCATTTCAAGGCTTGTGTAGAAGCACGTTGCAGGAACTTTTCAAGAAATCTTCGCACTAAAATTCTTAAATTTTACATCAAGTTGCCTAGAATTATTTTGTCTAAGCCGTCAAATTTTGCATAATGTTGTCTTACTGGCTAGTCGCCTGTTAGCATGTTTGTTTTAAATACATTATATTTAAATTAAAAATGTTCAGCAGAGCAAAATAAGTTGTGAATTTTTACACACTGTGTGCCGAATTTAGCTTCTCATTCCATACATGTGCCTTAATATTTAAGAGTTAATGATGTGCATTTGATTTGTGGGCTGAGCGTAGAGCTCATCCATTCAGCCAAAGTTTCTGAAACTTGTCGAACGAAAGACTGTCACATTTTGCATCAAGTTGTCTTACATTTTTCAACGTCCAGTCGTTATCGCTTTTGTTTTAAATACATTTTATTCAAATTAAAAATATTCGCCAGAGCTAAACAAGTCGTGAATTGGTACGTAGTGTGGCGAATTCAACTTCTCATCCACCACACTTGTGGCTGCGAAAAATGGGTTGCTCACCCCTTGCACACGCCCATGCTTCTGCACCCCCTTGACAACCTGATTTCCGTCTCCCATCTCCAGTCATTGACTTGTTTGTACTCCAACAAATCTCTGGACAGGGACGTGATTGCGCAACACCGCTGGAGAACGTGTTTCGAAGAGGAAGTTAATGGCGAAGGCAACCGGAATAGCGACGAGGCGTGAATAAAACATGAGAAGAAAGGGAAACCTGTCAGAGTGCATTTTTGCGCCTGCTTGACCTAGACATCGACCCTCGACGAAAGCTGACACACCGGAAGAAGGTTTTTGGAGCGGCCCAGAGGACCGGAAGTGCGGGGCGTCCGACGTCATGGCTGACCCTCGGACGCCGCCATTCGGCAGGATGCAAATGACACTTGGTGACGTCAGGCCAAGGGTTTTCGGGAGGACAAGGAAGGTGCCAGAGGTCGGTCACTTACACCTCTGGAGTGAACTACCTCTGGCTGAGCCTTCATGAAGCACCACTCTGGAATGGTCGGCAATCGCAAGCTGACTCGCGCTGGAGTTGACCACGATTTGGACTAGCATTCGCTGAATTCTGCATTTTTTTCTGCGTTTTTCGGAATATTCTGCGGTCGAGGTCAGCGACCCCTGTGCTCTTTCAGCAAAAGCCATGGACGCAAGGATGGTCGGCGCTGGAGTGCTGCTGATGGTAAGTCGTTGTGGCATTTTTACATCGGTCGCTTTTCGAATTCACTGACCTGGAAAACTGGCGAAGCCCGGACGTAAATAATCCACTCTCAGTCTCTCAGCGTCCTCCTTGTCCTGCAGGCGGAATTCATGCCTCGAAAGCTACTAGAGATGTAATGCCAGCAAATGAAATTTTAACTTGATGGTGTCAGACATTTGAACTTTACTTCGCTGTTGATGATAATATGCTGGAGATGTCTCTTGACTTCCTCAACGTGATTAGGGTTTGGCTCCCAGCCCCTCCTGTACCTAATCAATCAAAATCACGAATCCTGCTTATGGATGTGAAAATGTGAAAATCATATTTACGTATGATAGTTTTGAAAAATCAAAAGCCTGCTTTCTAAACGCTTGAAGCGAAATAGCCTGTGAAATTTAAACCAAAGCTGGAATCCTTATTTCAAGAAAATGTGCAATTTAGATCGTGGTAAAAGATTAACCCGCCTCTACTACCCGCCCTTACTAAATTTATTCTGTCATTTGCAGAATTGGTTGTCCACCAGGGTCTGAGTTATTTTTGTAAAATTAGAAAATGTTAGAAAATTGACTTGAAGAAAACACTTTTTGCAGCCAAAAGACCTATTTCCGGAGGTCGCTTACAGTTTTTTTTTTATAAAAATAAACTGCGCATTTTTAATGTATATTCAGACAATATTGGACGACTAATTTTACATGATGAACAATAAAATTAGCATTTTATTATATTTTTATAGCATGCAATCTTTTATTAAGTTAAACCATCAAGATGTATTCGTTTATCTTATTCTAAGATGTTAATATGTTTTCCTTTTTCAGTGCAAAAAAGGTGTTAATATTAAAGGGTTTTTAAAAACATTAAGTAATTCTAGCCATGTTTTGTAAACAATGAACTGGTAGGGAATAATCGCTTTCCGAATGACCCTATCCCCATGCACTCCCCATCAGACTATCGTCTTTTATTTAACGTACTGAATGAATTTCAACGAATGAAGCTTCATATGCAACAATTACTACTATGATGGGCGTAGATCATAAGAATGCTTACAACAACTTTCACATTTTAACGTCAGATCGGCCATGCCATTGTAAATATGAATTTTATCGGCCTATCAAAGGCATTCGATACTTTCCCTTAAGGCGTTTTAGGTGTGGGGCCGGAAAACGAATCAAATTCGAGTGTATTTATTTTATGACAAGATTAACATACAGGTGCTACTAGTGTAGAAAAATGTCACTCGGCGCACCCCTTTAATAGACCAGTAATAGTGTTTTTATTTGTTTAAAAAACGAGTTTGTTGTGTGATGTCATGTACATTTTTTGTTGTTGTTTTTCAATCGGTGACAATAGCGAGTTTCTTAAAAGCTGAGAGTATCGATTGATGGTCTGTGGACGTCCATCTCGGTGCAAATGACACGACTTAATTTCTAACAATGAAATCGATGCTCAGCATTGCTCACTAATGGCACCGAAGCACTGACCATCGTCTCGAGGGCTTCTTGCAATTTCCGCTGGCCACTTTGTCCCCGCCCAAATGACGAATGGCTACATGAGTTTGGAGTGGTTCGATAATTATTGCACTTAACAATGCACTTGTTTGTGGCCGTCTATAGATGTCGGCATATAAAGGAGACTGGAGTGATTGGCGACATGTTCGCCACTGTCAATAACTGAAGACGTCACTAGCTTCCCCTACGCATTGCTATCACTCCGGCAATCTAAACAATTCTTTCCTGTGTGGTACATTTAATTGCCATTTAGGGTTCTTGAGAATATACACTCAAAGAAATACAGGACATTTTTCTAAAAAAAATGCTTCGACATTTTATACACGAAAAGATGTCATAGGCAGCATCCTAAATTAGTTTTACTGAATTTTTCTTTGACAATCCGCCACGAATTATTCGAAGGATGATTAACCTCCTCGTGATTATTTTATGATTATTTATACTTTTTATAACATTTTAATGCATCCATATACAGTTTATAAACAGCAATTTGTACATGTTTAGACATTATATGCTTTTATCTTAGTTTTCTGGCATTATCTTTGTATATATTTTGTTTTATTAAAACTGTTATCTATATACTAGGATAGGCCTCAGTTCAGTTCTTCACTTATTCGAAAGATGTTAACTTTTGGTTAATTTACCACCGCAACCCCTTTATTTCAGTCATATGAAGTCATCGTTTTTCAAAAATGAATTCAGTTTAAAAACTAAAAATGCATCTACTAGGTCTTGGTCAGGTGCGTGGGATGGCTGGGTAGTGAGTGTCAAAGTTGTGTTCGTTTTGTTGAAAGTTGAATTCGAATTTTCCATTCTAATTTTATGCATTTTATCATGAAAAAAAATGTTTTTTGTTTTTGCATACATGATTTTTCGGTCCTGCTAGTATATGCAACGCTTATTTGTAAAGGATGTTTATATGATCGAAGTTAGAAATTACTTGAAACTCGTCTTGAGCAGGCAAGTGGTGATTTGGCATTTTTTGAGGAAATTCGTGCGGAAAGATTTTTTTGGTAAACATCAATAGAGAACACATGCCGAAGGCGCCATTTCTAGAATTTAATTTACCTTGAACTGGTTTTGTCGTTAATAATAGGGAAAAATAACCATTTGATTATTTACTGAAACTGGTGCCAACTTGAGAATTTGAGTAAATAGGCTTTTTATAAATATTGATAAGCAACGAAATGATCTACTCGGCAGATCTGTTATAGCACTACAGAACAAATACATTTATAACAGTTATACATTTGCCTGTTCTCAAGTTGGCACCAGTTTCAGTAAATAATCAAATGGTTATTTTCCTCTATTATTAACGACAAAACCAGTTCAAGGTAAATTAAATTCATTGTTTATTGCCTGTTATTTTTTTCCAAACTGCGATTTGAGTGTATGATTTGTGTTTAGTTTATTTGTAATTTAGACAGCAAGGGACAAAAAAATAATGGATTCTAGTACAAGTTCCGTATTTTTTTAAAAAATGATTTATGAAAGTATTTGACAACAATTCCCAATTACATACATCTTTCCAAATGCTTCCTAAATATGCTCGTTGGACAATTAAAATAAAGAAGAAATTACTCCACGTGAACTTGCTTAAAATGTAGCCTTTAAAGTATTATTTCATCTAAAGACATGCGAAAAAAACCTTTCATACCTGTCAAGAGGTAACATCCTTTAATCGTTTTCTGCTATAGTGAAAACTGTTAACATTTTATCAAAGCGTCCGTTTATCTTTTATAGTCTTCTTCTGTTTTTGGATGGGGGCTGGGTGAAGACCCTCATCTCGCCTCCCCTAAATTAGAGGCGTCACTGGCGATGAGCACGACGAAGCCAGTGGTTTCTGTTTTTCTTAGTTGGTATCTTTCTTTCTAGGTTCTGTGTGTGAGTATCCAACATGTGGGTGCCAGAATGCCGAGGCCCACCCAATTTTCGTCCACTTGCGAGGGCAGAGGGACGCCTAGAATGTACTCTGAAGTGCCTTGCAACCTGCGAAAAAGGTCTTACTGTACTGAGCCTGGAGACATGTATCCCAAGTAAGGAACTGTGATGAAAAGAAACTTCCAAACTTTCAAAATTTAGAGCCATTTTGCTGCCTTAAATGTCACGTGACTTTCAGTCGCACATAATACGTCACAGATGGCTCTGGGATTCGTTTGTTTCGGTTATCTTATTGTTCAGCAATGCATTACATTATTTGAGGTTACCTGAGGTTAAGTATAGAATTGTTAGTCAAGGGTAGAATTGTTAGTAAGGTCTGAAATATTTTGTATAATTGATGTGCACGGTTTTAATTTTTTTAAATATTATTTTAAAATTGAAAACTACATAAAAATGAACATGGAAACATTCTGTTATGCAGCCTCTGGTTTCATTATGTGGAAAAACCGACTTTCGAAGGATTTTTCGTGCTTATTTATTTTTGTATAAATTAACGGGAAATTTTGAAATAATGCAAAATATGTCAGACACAATTAAGTACTACCTATTCCACACTAGGGAAAGTGAATTTAGCATTCCCCCATAAATATAGGGTTCCCCCAGACGTGGAAAACATGGACATGTCAGGGAAATTGAAAAGGCATGTAGTCAGAGAAACGTCAAGAAATTCAGTGAAATATTACATTTGCATTCACGAAACTTTTCTGTCCCTTAATGCCATCCAGTGATCAAAGGACAACTAATATTTTGTTAAAATATTGAATTAAAGGGAATTCCTCTTTTTTAAATCATATAGCATTCATTACATCAGCATTCCTTAGGAAGAAGTCAGGGAAGTTGATACTTTCATTTCTGGGAGGGAGGGGAAAGGTGACAAAACAATTGAAGTAAAAATGTGCGAATTAACATTTTTTGTATGGAATGTTCACCATGTAATTTTTTTTCTTCAAATACTATTTATATTTGTTGCATACATGTGCATAAACACTACATCTTTCCTCGTGTGGAATTGTCTGTCGAATTTTTTTAATTGAAAAACGTCTCGTTTATTCATAAAAAAATTAAATAAATTCGAAAAAACCGTTACGCAGCCTCCGAATTCGTTTTTCCTCTCATTGAAATTCCCAAGATGGGCAACGGAGTTGCATTTTTTATAAACAAACGGACCCTAGTGGACGACCAATTCTACAATGAGGAATACATTTAGTTATTGTAAATATTTGAATTAAAAAACTTGTATTTTTTTGCATGGTGGGCATCCTCAGCCTCATTAGTGTTTTTCATTTCGTTCCAGACACGCCATGCGACGTTTCGTCAGCGACAATCAGGGGCTGATGCGGCGCATGTATGGCGATCTGCGCCACCTATCGGTGCTGCGTAGTGAAATGGAGTGGAACAGCGTGAGCGAGCCAGTGCCTCCGGTGCAAAGGTCACCGAGCGCAGCAGACAGAATGAACACCAACGATGTCGCCACTGTCGCCAACGACACCAGGGGCGACAATGTCACCACGTCCACAGCGGCGCCCTCCTCGCAACCTCCGACATCGCCGTCCACCACCAGGGCCACCACGTCCACGGAGAAACCGGAAGAGGAAAAAGGAATGTTAGTAACAAATTATGCTTTAAGACATTAAATGCGGTTCCTGTAGGGACGTTATGTAGAAGAGTTGAGAAAACCTTGCTTAAAGATGAGTCAAAAGCATGTCCACCACGCAAAAGTATTTCTCGCACATTCTTTGCTCCAAAAATTTATTACAATTGCTTAATTTATTTTTCCCAATGTAGAATTGGTCGTCCACTATAGGTTTCAGCATTGGTTTATAATTTCAAAATGCCCCCGTTTATATTCATACAAAAATTTAAACATTTGAAAAAACGTTACGTAACCTCATGAAACGGTGCCTCCCTGCATGGCAACCTCCTTTCGAATTTTTTAAATTTTTAATTTTTTTTATAAATAAACGGGGCATTCTAAAATTATAAACCAATGCTGAAACCCTAGTGAACGACCAATTGTACATTGAGAAAAAGCATTAAGCAATTATAATAAATATTTGGAACAAAAATGTGCGAGTAATATTTTTGCATGGTGGGCATGCTTTTGGTTCATCCTTAAGACGAATTCCTATAGGTACTCGGGGCAAATTGTGCAAACGGAAGACAATTTGGAATCGATATTTTGTCAAATACTCGTTTATTGAGGTCGCGTTTGAAGAAGAAATGTGCTATTGCAGAGAAATTCTGGAAACGTTTAAGGCAGTGGAACAAATTTAGAAATCCAATTTTGAAAAACCTTAATCTTAAAAAAATTACATCCACCTACAACATGGGAAATCTTTGCTGACAGCAGGGTATAACCCTACAACACCATTTGGTAAAGAAATGGGGAAATACACATTTTTGATAAGCAATATCTTCTGAAATATACAACGTTGTAATAGAGAAGACTATGAAAAAGCGATACTGAAATTAGACATCTAAGTCGTCCATAAACGACTTCTGGGGGAGGTAGGGGTTACGAAGGAGTGAAGGTAAAGGTTCAAGGAATGCAAATGTCCAGATCGTCAATTGGAATTTTCGAGTTAATACGAAAAATTGGTTGAAAGCTGAAAAACAGATATTCTGGTTAACTTCTGACTGTGGTTGTAATATGTATCAGTCTCTGTCTGATGCGTATAAATAAATCTAAATTAACATAAAAACAAGACAGCGGCAGGGGGATGGAGAGGGTCTTCCGGGACGTCTTTTAGTTGGCCTATGGATACCAATGGAAACGTTGGAAAGCTTTGGGGAGATTTTGTTAATAATTACAAGACGTTCCAACAATTCTAGAAAACAATGTGATAAACTAAAAGTAAGTTTGCCGATTTCGTCGACATTAATTTACTGCAGTCTAATACATGTAGTAACTTTTTGCTTCCGTGCAAATACAAGATCCCGTTTCCAGCATCAATTGCTTGACATCAATTAAACGGCTTTAAACAAAATAGTGTGATTGCTCTAAAACCACAGAATTGTGGTCTCATTAATTTAAGCTTTATGGACAAAGTAGCTGGCCAATTTATCCACATCGCCGAAAGGAGTTTCTCTTTTAAAATGTTACTCCATTGAATAATTTAAGATAACTAATGAGTGGAAAAGTGTAGCTGACGGACAAGTCGGTTTCCTAGAGCAATCATAAACACTGGAAATAGATAAGCTTAGTGTAACCAAAGCTAGAAAATGTTGACGCATATTAGACCCTATATTATAATGTATCACACTTTTTTTAAAGAAAAGTAAAACAATAAAATCAACAGTTAGTGATGTGTCGAAGGCAGCAAAATGTTGAGATTATTTATACCGAGAACCATTGAGAACGTTCAATTTAGGATTTCGTAAAAATTTAGCCACGAAATATCACCGAGTGGTTCGTGTGCTTGATTTCTATGGCAACATCCTCATCGCAGGTATTCTTGCAACATAAGCATATTTAGAAACAGCATTTGCATAATCGCGATATCGTATTTGGCCGTAAGTGCACTCTACGATCCATTTCATTAAGTATTTTAAAATGTAAAAATGCTAGCATGCATTTCCATTAATGCAAACAACAAATGCATTTTCTGAAGGGATTTGGTACAATGAAGCTGCGTGCGCACATGGGCCTGAATCTTTTACTCATTTTTTGGACTTCATACAAAACCACTAAAATGAATAATTTGTTTTGTAATTCGCTAGCGCTGAAGTAACATTCCTTAAAGTGATTTAATTTTATAAAAAAAATGGAAATACGATGCACATGTAGGCCTACATTGCAGATTAGTATGTGTTTTGAGGACAAAAATTAACCTATTATAAATACAATAATGGAATGTATAGTTGTATCAGTTTTAATTGATTAGCAAGCATACAGTGACAGTTGTTTTTATGACCGCAGAATGGTGAAAGGCCACACAGAGAGGTTTTGGAAATCATGAATGATTTGCGAATGTTGAATGAAAGTGATAGTGATTGAATTATTGTTCACAACTCTGGTCAAAAATAGCCTATCGTACTTGAAAGCGATTGTTTGTCCTACCAAGATTTATTAATATGAAAAGCATTTGCTCATTTTTCCTCTTTGTGGTTTTCTTCAGCTAATAAATTCTTGGTTTTGCGGTCCCCAACGTTGATGCAGGATGTCACGGGCAGCGACGTCAAATTAATCACTTCTGTATTCTTGCAATTCTATAGCTTAAGATGTTGAATTTAATGCTATTTTTAGACCTTGTGATGACACTTACGAACATCTCTATTTTTTTTTTCATTTGATTTAGCTACGCATGCCCCACAAGGCAAGAGGTGGTGGCTCCTTACTGGGCGGTTAACACGCGTGGACGGACACTGGCTATTGTCAACGATCCTCCATATGAGCAGCACATTCACTGGGAAAAGTGCCTGTAAGTTGGCTTTTTATGAACATCAATCAGAAAGTTATCCAATAATCAAGTGCATAGGGAAGGGAAGTGCTGAAGAAGGGCATAATTGACTACTTATATAGTACCAGCAGATTACAGTTCGAAATTACAAGATCTATGAATATCAACCTGCGCAATTTACTACACTTGCAACAATAAAAATGTCACATTAATTGCAAGAGGAATTTTTTGTTAAACTGATATAACGAATTACTTCCATTGCACTGACACAACGAGCTAATTTCGCTGCATTCATGCAAGAAATTTAATATTACAGTCGAATCCCGCTATAGTGAACCATCTGCGGACCCAACAATAAGTCCACTATAACCGATGGTTCACTATATCCAATTTAAAAAAAAAATATATTTTCAGCATATAACAGTAGTATTGTTGGAAATAGTGATTGCGATAGTACATAATTCCTTATAAATTATTAATTCATTAAATATTAATCAAAAAGAAGAAAAATGTATTATCAAAACCTAAAACTTGATTTTATTTTTACATTCTATGGAAGATTGAATTCAATTGGACTTTAAGTAGAGTTCATCAATTTTTTATAAACAATTAGTAAAGAATCCATTGTTTTCTTGTCCACATTGTCTGTAGAAAAAAAATGTTCAGGATATTCACAGCCGATTTTTGTCCAATTGTCTTCCTAGGATTTTGGTAAACATTTACGTACACTTTGCTTCACAGAACTATTGTTAAGTAATGGCTGTAGGTGAGAATGTTCTAAAAACTACATGCAAATCATGTATTTTGACCTAACGTTTTAAGGTTTTCCCTTGACTTTCCCAGGTTTCCCAGGTTAAATATTTTATTTTCCCCTGACCACTCAGGAAGGGGGGAGGAGGAATTGGGGTTTTGGCACCCCATCAACCAAATAATAAGTGAAGCCAATTGAATCCACTATAAACGAACTGCCATTTCCTCAGCTGTCCACTATCATCGTATAAAATAACAGTAGTTAAATGGGAGCCACGTCGGTACCATTAAAAATGTTCACTATATCCTGGGTTCCTTATAGCGGGGTTCGACTATATTATAAATCCATAATGCATTTCTTATCAGGTCACCTTTATAAACATGGTTTTGCATGCATATTCTCGTTCAGTTTTAGATAATGCAGGTGTGTGCAATGGTTGGTCGATGCAGACTGTTTCTGCACTTATTTTCAGTTTATTTTTTTTTCAATTTTAATATAATTTGAAAAGGTTAGGAAATCAGAGAAACCCACGAAAGTGTAACGTGAATGGAAATATAGCATACACGTGCTAACAAAACAGAATGCAACTCTTGAAAATTATTTATATAGAGAAAATGAAATTTTGAGTTCAAAGTACTGTGATTAAGTAAGATTTGACACTTGTTTATTTATATTTATTTGAGTTGTTTATTTCACGAGACAAAGTGAAAAACGTTGGTAATGGATTCAGCGTGCTCCAATTATACATGATATTCCATGATGGGCATGGTTTTCCTCAGGTTTTAGACAGGCATGAGGAATCATAAGGATGTTTTTTTTCATTAGGAAACTGCCTGGTAAATGAAACCTAATCAGATATATTACCCATGTAAAAAAAAATTCTTGACAATTTTATTCAGGATTTTAGAGCATTTTGAAGTGCGATCAAATATGAATGTAACAGAATGTCCTAATACTAAATTGCACCAAAGGTGTTACATTACGTTATGCAAGGATAAACACCTAATGTACGCACCCCCTGCAACACTTCATAACACTTCAATAAAGCTAACCCACGGTCCTACCCCTGCCTGTATGCAACAAAAATATTTGCATTTAAAATTGAAACAAGATTCCATTTCAAAATGCATTTCAATGTATTGAACAATGTATTAATTTATAATGCATGAGGAAATGCATTTTGAAATGTCTCAATTTGAATGCATTTCTTTTGCATATGGGTGGTGCGTTACGTAATATTTGAACGGCCCCTTATTGGAAAACCAATCCGACACTGGCTTTGACAACCTTCAAAGCTTGTCGAAACACTGGCAACATATGTGGGGCAATTCCAGCAACAACTCCTAGCATTCCCAGCAGTCCATTGCATTTGAGCATGTATCAAACAAAGTTAATTGGCTGTTTTATTTAGAAAACAGGCATTTTTCGCCTACAAAACATATGATGTCAGTACCTCTGCTTGCATAAAACAGCATGTTTAGGATTTGATCCTGAAACCAGCCACAGTCAATAATTTGTAAACACTTTTTTAATTTGGCACGTACACAGATACACTGTAAGTTTTCTGCAGGCTGCAGCCTTACAAGAGGTAATCATTTTTATGCACTCTTTTCAGACACGAAAACCAACAAATGTTGTGCCGTGACGGTTGCCGATGTGAGCAGCAGTATCGGCTTCAGCGGCTTCTCACTTTTGACCCAGCCTGCGACTGCAAGGGCGTTTTCATGGACTGGTTTCTTCTGCCTTCTTGCTGCGTGTGCAAGTGCTATGGCGTCAGCTACAACGTCACACGGAACGTCACTTCCGGCAGGAGGCGAGGTCGGGAGGAGCGTGACAACGATACCATGATCGACGACGATGGCGACGACGAAGACTGGCAAGAAAATGCCAGTGTTGATTCCGACCCTGAAGATTAAAATCACACTTGCGAAACGTTAACGGTGATTCGACTTTAAGCCAATTTGCATAGTCACGTCTGACGCTATATTCCTTTTGAGGCTCCACTGGCGTAGCGTGGGGGTAGTTGCTCCAGGCGCTGAATTTTGGAAGAAGAATCAAAATTCACACTTTAGATAGTTTTTCACTGAAAGCGCTTAATAAGCGCCTAATATTAGCAAATATATTATAATTCGCCTGCGGTGTTTCAATTAATATTTTGGATAATTACTAAGTAAAGTCGACCAAAATGCATTATTGCAGATCTAGTCCGAGAAAATAAAATTGCTCCCTATGCATCAATGGCTGGCCTAGCAGTTTTTGGCCCAGCAAGATAAACTAATCAAATCCACAACGGCCCCAACTCGTATCCTTCAAATCAAATTTTTGAAAGTCTCAAAACGTTCTTAGTCGCATTCGTAAAGTACAGTTTAAGTGTCTGAGACTTTGCAAGGATGGACCTACATATACAATTCATAATTAAGTGATAATTAAGTTTTGTATACATGTAGGAATTTAAGCCAAAATCTTTGATTTGTAATCACGGCTTTAAACAATGTCTCTTATGTGGTTCAATTAATTTATATTCGTAAGTAGTTTTCATTTGTGAATGTCTATGGCAGTCTATTAATTAATAATAAATCTATTTCTTAAGCAAATTTTGTATAGAATTGTTGGCCAAAATCAACGATTTGTAATCTTGATGTAATTTTTACGGCGCTTAATACCGGTAATTTAAGATTTCCTCACTAATTTGCTAGAGAAAAATAAACCATAATCAAGTTTTGATGGCATTTTAGAAAAATTGCTCCTATGACTTAGCTTTATTCAATGAAGTAGCAAATTTTATACAGAAACGTATCGCAAAATCCTTCATTAGGCCTAGTGATCGTTAATTTCAGAGGTTTTTGCCTAAGGTGTTCCATTAATTAATGCTGCTAAATTATGTTTAGAAATTAGGCCAACATTTATGATTTTTTTATCTTTTAAATTTTTTTAAAAAAAATTGTTTTACATACATGCATGATATTTAATTACGAGGTTTTTCAGCAATTTATTTTATAAAAAAAATAGGCCACAATCCATATTTTGTGATGATTTTTTTAAAAAAATTACCTATGGCTTTCCATTAATTAATAAAATCACAAACACATGCTTTACTTTTCATGGCAATGAAACTTTGGTAAGGGGTTTAATACTGGACTGGTGAAAGGGCTTGCTCCGGGCGCTGACAACCCACGCTACGCCACGCACTCTGTTTGAGCAATGGACTTTAGACTGCAGTGCAGGCATTTGAATGATTCAATCTTTGAGATACAGTAAGTCACGGAAGTTGGCAACTACTATTGTATTGCGACATCTGAGCAGCTCAAATAACACTGCTTTGCATGCTTTGGAAAGTTGAAGTCCCAGACAGGATGCACACGAATGTCGTGATTGTGTAAATCTGCTTTTGGGTGCCGCGGCAGGTAAAATACATGTATTTTAATTTAATCATTTTTGGCGTTTTCAAATGGCATCATGACGCCAGAAAATGTTTCGATTGTGGGGCTTCGTTCCAACTTTTTGAACGTTACTCCTGTTTTATCAAATCGATATGCAAATGCTATAATGCAAATGCAGTAGAATAATTCGTTCCTCCTGCATGTACTGTCTCCTTAGGAATCATTCTCATAGTAAACGTACACTTTAACAAACTGGTTCCATAAATGCCTATTTTTAAAATAATTAAAAGTGGAGGTTTGTTTTTTACTTATAATAGCCTACCCTGGTGAATAGATCAGTATGTGATTCTCTACTGGTATCACTATCTATGACGGTATCCTGTTTTTTGGGACTATACTGATATCAGTGTGCTTAGTGATACCACTATTGTAGTAGTTTTTTGGGACTACTAATATCAGTATATTTGTGCTGATATCTACTATTGTACTGATTATACTGATATTTCCACCAGGGTAGGCGGAACAAACTAGTCACTTTGGCCAAAAATAAACACCGCAAATGAATGAGCATTACTTTTAATCGAAAATATTCTTTAAATATTTTGTTATTGCATGTATTTGCCTTAATGCCATCTCGGATATTGTCAGCGCCATCTGAAAAAAATGACAATGGGAGTCTCATGCCATGCATTGTACAAGTACATGTATTTTGGATAGTGTCCACTTTTTGGATGAAAAATGCTAGATGCCTATTACTTACAGTTCCGGATTTCTCATAACGAGTGCAGCGTTTTTGGAATGGAGATAAAAATGATTTGAACTGAATTGTATTTCGATTTCTATTACGTTAATTTTACGATCACAGTTTAGCGAGAATTCAAGAGATGAACGGCAGTTTCTCATCTCTCTTACTCTCGCTTTCTGACTGTCGCTCACAAAATCTGAAAACTGAAGGTGGACAATTTAGAATTTAATAAAATGGTAAATAGAATTTCTCCAGCATTGATTATTGAAGTTATGTCGACACAGATCGTAGCATAAACAGCGAACTGTTTATTCGAACAAATTCAATATCTTATAGACCCTCAGCATACAATACGTGGAACATTCCGGTGTGGTTTCAGAAATATTTTCAAAAATAGTGGATAGAAGCGAGGTGTTTTTCTCTAAGATTGCGATTTTCTACATAATAATAAAACTCGAGATCCCAGTTATGAATTGATTTTTTCTTTAGCAAAGGTTCCTCCAAATTTTAAAAATGAAAAGTCGAAAACTAAATAAACTGTAAAACTTGATTTACTTTTTTTTCTTTTTCTAAATTTGAATAATGAAAGAAAGTTGCTTAAAATACGATAGGCTACCATAACTAATAGTTTTTTTATCAAAATAAATATCGATATTTCAGGTCTATGTGCAAAACGTATTTCTGAGCAAAACGTTTTAACCCCCTTGAGGCCTTCATCCTGTGATCCGGTGCTATATAATTATTGTAATTATAGAAACTACATAATCTTATATTAATAAAGCGACATAATCTTATATTAATAAAACATTTTTTCAGTTCAATTCAGTACCCTACTGGCAGCAAGAATTTTCCCGTGTATTGGAGGGGAGGCGGTGTTTATTCTGTCAACCCAATTAATTTGGTGAATTCCCCCTCATTATTGAATGTGTTGTGTGGCTTAAGGCAATTCACGTGCTACAATATTTTTTCTAAAATATTTATACCACATGACGCTTGTGAACTAAAAATTGGAAAACTCGGAATTCCTTGAAATGCTTATACTAAAACAATTTCACAAAACATACAGCGGTCAGAAGAGATAAAGGCAAGATAACTGGGATATTATGGAGTTTAGAAAATTTACATTAAACATGTTTTTCAGAAATTTTTAAAATTAGTAAAAAAGAATTATCATAAGAAGCTCATAAATGATCGATTTTATTTAGTTTTCATTAACGTGTGGATGAGCAAAAAAATGTCCACCACACAAAACTTGTAAAAACATTTTCGTCTCGATTACTTAATATCACTATTAAATATCGTATTTTCTCGCGTATAAACCGTACATTTTTACAAAATGTTAAGATCTGAGGTTGAGGTGCGGCTTATGCGCGCACTTTTCAAAAATGTGTAAAAGAAAGTGTACTTTTAATCTACTTAAAGAAAACATTGATTTCAATAATAAACTAATTAACAATTGAATTTTAAGAATAATTTAATTGTTCTTAAAACTAAGTTCTAATTTCGGCTAATATGCGAGCGAACAGGTAAATTTTTCCCTTTGTAGAACTGGTCTTTCGCTAGGGTTTCTGTCGTATTTCATGCAGCTTGAAAATTTGGTTTATTAATAAAAATTCCTTTTATAAACGTTTTTTCGATGTTTATTTAAATAAAGTGGAATTTTCAGATTGTAAGTAAAAGCGATAGATCCTTTCCTTTCAGATGACCAATGTCTGTATAGAAAAATAAATTTAATAGTGATAATTACATGTAGAATTTCTGCCAAAATTCCACAGGACATTTTTTCTATCATCTATCAAAGGTTTGCACTACAGTTCATAACCGGGGGCACTTTGATCGAGTGAAGAATGTTTTCGAAATAAGAGGAACGAATTCTAGCCTATGACCGTGATCTACCGGATTTTACTAATATTTGACGGCTGTATATTGCGTGGGTCGGTTGGGAACAAACGGTAAAATTGTTTGAAGAAGATAGACAGTCGAACTTGAACTTGCCAAGCGCCAACTCAGATCTCGAGAAGAGGTGACACCCTTTTCTTGATTGGGAGCGAAACAGATCTTCCATCTGCCAGGATTGATGATTGGAGCTCTGGCGTCATTCAAGGTTTGATTGTGAAAGTTTTATGGCACATAGGCTACTTTTTTCATTTTCACTGGATTCTGGCCACATCTGTAATGTCAAGGATCTTTTACGCTTTAAGGGTGCTTGGGTCTGAGTACTAGATTTCTTTAGTGGCATGTGCGCCCTGAAGGAGAATTTACCATACCTAGAGAAGAGGTAGAGCACTCCTAGGGCAGAATACTCTACCACCCAGTTTACATTATGTACTCTTTAGCATAAATGCAGGTATAGATTGAAGATATGCTTGAGCGCTCAAGGAAAAGCTCAAGAAATTATACCAAAAAAAAAAAAAAACGCAAAGCTAAAGAAAAAAATACTGAAGAACTTGTTAGAGGTAATGAAGTAGTTCTTAAAGTTATGGAGCGATGGTGGTATAGTGGTGAGCATAGCTGCCTTCCAAGCAGTTGACCCGAGTTCGATTCTCGGCCATCGCATGTTTTTTGATTATTTAACTTTCTCGAAGCTTTATTCACAATGTTGAACTTGAAGCCGTATTCTTATTAGATACAGTATGAGCATTTGGATGTAGCGAATAATATCGTGTTTTGGGTATGTCTGTCATGGTATGAAATGCAAGTGATGGCTAGGCTCGTAGATTAATGAAATGTAGCGTCTTGCAATGCTGTCGAAAGGCAGCAGGTTTTTGGATTTCAAACCAAGATTGATAGAAACTGCACTAATATTCCATTTCCATTTGTTGTAAATAT
>JAQIXS010001152.1:0-33214 GCA_034700785.1 Rossiulus vilnensis | reverse complement strand
TAACGGCCACCTCCAAATAACGGACAAAAGGTCCGGTCCCGCGAGTGTCCGGTATTCGGAGGTTTCACTGTATATGTGAGTGGAGAGCTGGAAACAATTCGGCAGTAAAAGAGTTATTGAACTTTGCTTGCCTGATTTTTTTTTCACAATTATTGATTTTTAATCTAACCTGTTGTGATGTTTTTAAATTATATATCACTTAACATTTCCCTCATAAATACCATCTTATTAGGACTTGGTAATGTAAATATGATTTAACCTGCATATGTAAATTATTAAATTCGATTTTCCACTAAAGAGAATCGCATTGCTACTAACTTCCTTTAAGCATATGTGATAATATAAATGATAATATAAATACCATTTAAACTTTTATCTAAGCTACTGTATATTTTCCTGGTATGGACACGAAGAGTTATACAAATATAACATGTATACGACCATTTCTGTAAACATGCTGACATGTGATCATAAAAAACATGGATATTATTGGACATACATGTATACGGCCATCTAAGTCCATGTGTGGTCAATACCTGGTTTAAACATGTAGGCAATGACCCAAGTCAAACATGTTCATATATGACCCTTATTTCTTTTTTCCACCCAATGAGTGACGTCACTTTATGGAGCAGGAGGACGTTTATACTGGACGTCCAAATTCGCTGACCCAGACCCACCCTCTAGTTCATAATCAGCCTATAACAAGTGGGAAAACAGCCTCCCCATCCAACCAATGTCCATGGACCTGCCCCCTAGTGCGAATAATAAGTCCTAGCCGCCATCATTAATCTAACATTGATGTCATTTAGCGCTCTAGCGATTAGCAGGCGCTCATTATTAACGTCATCCAAAGTTTGGCGCTGGTTGCGATTGGCACCCTGGTGGCTGGAGTTGAAAGCCAGGCCTCGTTTCCACCAATCTTTCTTCCGCCAACCAATCTTCCAAATTACCTCCTGCGGGCTGGCTTGAAGAATTCGGAGATTAGATTCTTAGATGTTAAGCATATGTCAAATTTCGTCGAAAATGTGTTCCGAGAATGCAGTCCTTGTTCCTAATGGATTTTCCTTGCAGCAGGCTTGAAAAACAGTTAAGCACGGCCGCCATTTGCCTTTTGTTTGCTTTGAAAAACAATATAACGCCAGTTCGGGATTCTTAATGTGAGTTAGTGCCTCTGTTGGCTGCACCAATTTTTCCACGGGCTTTAACTACCCATTACGTTGACATGTCTACGAGGTTGAGCATGGTGGTAACAGCTAGACTCGATGCCCATATTGATTGGAATGACACTGTTGATCCCTCTCAAAGTCCTTCCTTCATCCCCCACATTCGCCTACCCTTTCCATTTCTTTTGACCCTGGCTCCCGCACGCTGGTAATCCACAAACTTCTACAAGTTGAGAGCATTTGCAAGGGCGAACCCCTTGAGAAAAAAATTCATTTTCTTGAGAATTTTATTTGATTGGTCCGCGGGCCATAGGAGGGTTTTCGGATTTTCGCCTGATCGAAGCTGGTCTTTTATCTGAAACTAGTTATAGGCGTTTGCACGTCGAAAGCCGATGGAGAATTTGACTGAAATTTCAGCGGAAGTTGCATCCGCACGTAAATGCCAGCCGTCTCCATATTCCGCAATTGCGAAAACCAATTCTGAATTTACGCCAAAAATCGACTTTAGAAAAAATACGTACGCGTGGCAATAATTCGGAACAGAAACGAAATGTGTTACTTTAAAACATGTTTTACTTTAAAATAATAATAAAAGTAAAATGAAATGGCAAAATGGTTAACTTTTTCATTTTATCTTATGTTTGGTATTTTTTTTGTTCTCTTGAAAATAGAAATTTGATTCCACGTGGTTTTGTTTAAATTAATCATAAACAGCACCAATGGATAACTTTTTCATTTTATCTATGTAGATCTAGTGATCTAGGTGTATCTAGTATTTTTATGAAAACGTCTAGATGATGTTACGCAATTTATTTTGGATTAAAATTGTTTGTTTTTTCATCAAGAAAAATGAAAGTCTTATTTCTATTCTTAATGAAGTCAAATTTCGATGAAATTAACGTAAAGGTTTCACACAACAAGATGCTATAATTTAACAAAAATGGCGCTTATTTTGGTTGTCTTTTCGCCTTATAATTAACAGATCATTAACTCAAGATCAAAAATGCTTTAAAACACATAATTTGGCGGTCGCTTTTGTTTACATGCGGTTATATTAGATACAAATTTCTAAAAAATGATAAGCCTGTTTGAGAAACCTCAGGCGCCATTATGGACAACACACAACAAATTGTTCAAATTTCATTCAATTAGAACAATTAATTAGACCAATTATACGCCTATTACACTGTTAAAGACAATTAACTACGTTTTTGGACATTCTGGTAGCAGCGGGTATGGGTCAGTAGACGAAGCTAGCAAAGTAGGGGGCGCTCAGCTCCACTTCCCATCCGCCGCACCCAAACAAAAACCACTATCCGGAATTAGGTAAAAGTGGAAAGATTGGAAACAGAAGGTTGGAAAAAAAAACAGAAAAAAACACCGCCTTTCCACCTGTTGCTGGCAAATAAGACGCGCGGATAATGGCCGCGAATCCAGGAATTGTCTGGGCCTAATAGAAAAGAGATTGAATTCGAGATATTGCCTCTGAAAAGCGAAGGTAGGTCTTCCAGCAAGAAAGTTGAGGGAAATCAAATTTAAAGAACCACTCCAGACTAAAACGTTCACGCTCCACAAAGCACACGCAACAAGGGGACGCGCATAAAAAAAAAAAAAAATGTATTTAAGGCTAATGGATATTGGAGAATTTCTCTGGAAATGCGCACGCGGGGCGGGTCCCTGGAATCGAACCAGCACCGCCATCGCGAGCACAATAAACAAAATTCCCGCTAAGCCAGCGACGCATAATTGCGATGGCGAGATAACGGCTGTGGGCACTTCCGGCGCGCTCGGGGGCCAACAGGTGGCGCTCGGGAGGCGAGGTATCTTCCACGTAAGTACCCCGTTAAGAGGCAAACACGCATAGCCCTGCAGCTACTGATGATTGCCGTCCGTTAGGGTCAGCACGTGTCGACGAAATGGCCGCGATGATAAGTTTCGACCTTCTCCTGAGAGTTAGTTTACAATAAACGAAAAAAGTGCGAAAAATACTTTTCATGAGAGGGAAACCCCTGAATAGTTAAGTGAAAAATACAGATAACACTGATTTGATTTCGTTTTTTTTTGTATTATTATTAGTGTCCTCCTCAACAAGGTGTGCTTACAAGCCTGTCCGCAGGATTATAAAATGGAGGCAAAAAGAGGGTAATTCGCACATTGGGGTGGTTTGTTCAAAATTCCAACATTTTTCGGTGGTTTCTATGGTCATTTTCCAATTTTCTTCAAGGAGGGGGATTTTCCCCAAAAAAAACCTCCTTGCGTACAGGCTCGTTGCTTTAGTTTTATTTATAATTTTTACCTTGGATATCTGCAGTTTTCAGTGCTGAAATATGTTTTGAACTTTACATCCAATCAAGGAATGAGTACAAATGGATATTTCACATTAGCATTAAGTTGTATTAGAAGTACAGTCAATGTTCAGTTTACAGGGCCTAGGGGTGTTCCAATTGCCTTCCTCAACCCTACAGCAAGTAGGGAATGGCTCCTGTAATGTATCCTGCTAAAAACAATTTTGAGAAAGGGGTTCTGGCACTTACGAAGCTGTGGGTTGGACCCTATCCTTATGAGATCTCTTGATATCATCTTGATAAGCAGTAAGTCTGAGTTAAAACTACAGTAATTCGTTAAAAAAATAACGATATTACATTCTATGAGCTTATTTGAAATTCACTTATTTGCAGGCTCTCAGAACCCAGAATTAAGGAGTGCTAATGAGTTTGGTGTTCGAGGACACATACTGATGTCATTACAATAGTTGCGTGAATTTGTCAGCAACATCTACGGTGGCAAAGCTTATAGATATCCCTGATGTGAATATGGAAGGAGATGGAATAAAAAAATTGCCATTTTTCAGTGAAAAATGCACACAAAAAACCACTTGAAAGCTAGAAACGTGTGACACTAAGACATTTCAGTCAAATTTATTCCAGTGTTATTTTCCTATTTGCGTTGGCGTATTGTGTATTTTATTAATATTTCTGGCTTGTAAAACGCAGTAATATACGCTGCAGAGAGCTATTCTGCAAAATTATACAGCGTTTCTCACTTCCAACCGCTATGCAGTGAAGTAATAATTATGGCGCATCTAACAACGCGACTTGAGCAAAAAAAAAAAAGTTTTTATACAATTTATATTTAGCATAATTACCCTTGTTCTTCCCGCAATACACATAAGCCCGCGTGTGCAAGGCTTGTTTACCGTCATGTAAATACAATTAGAAGGCATAATTTACTGGTTTAGGAAAGTTATTAGGCACATAAAGAGAATGAAGGAATTGCAGTTTCCTACGATAATAATGAATGCCAAACTTAATAAATCATTGTTTCAGAAAATGAGTAAAAAATTAATTACCGTGGCGACTTTAGTTTTGGACTTCGTGAAGACCAAGCTGCGTAAAAATAGTTTGAGATTTAAAATATTTATTAGGCTTATAATCAGCTGATTTTCAACTTATTATAAGCTTATATAGTTTAATAAACAAGCAGCAAAGGCTTCTTAACCCCAATTAGTACTGTATGAATGGTCGACAGAGTAAATATTGAACATTACCATAAATTTTACTTAATTATTTTTTACAAAATGTTCGAAATCACTATGTATTTTTTTAACTCACAGAATTTGTAGAGAAAATTTCCGGTTAATTTTTTGTATTATTGTAATTACTATTGACATGGAAATAATGTGAAATTAGATGGAATTTGGGGTTTTCTTTCTCAAATAAACATGAAGCTGCAATAGCTTGCACCCTAAGAAGAAGTCTATGGTTCTCCCAATATAAAGCAAATATTGCTTCACATAGTTTTTATAATTGCTAGAATTATTTTTCCTGGCGTAAAACTAATCATCCACTCGGGGTTGAATCAGGTTTTTTAATAATTTGAAAATGTCCATATTTATACAAAATAAATTTGTTTCATTGAAAGGAAACATCCGTATTCAGGGGTCCCATGTTTTTTTTTTCAGATTTCTTCCATTTTGTATAAATAAACTGGACATTTTCAACTATAAAAGGTAACTCAAACCCTAATTTACGACCCTAATTACGAAATTACGGAAAATAAATTTAGCGATTATAATCTACAATTGGAACAAAAATAAGCATTGTTTTGCATGGTGCATTGCATCCTTTTGGGTAGACCTTAAAAATAAGCTAATGATCATAGATATTGGTATCCTTTCAAACCCCCGAAAAACCGTCAATCCAGATGAGACAGACGGAATAAAGCTTAATATTCCTCCCAATTATAATTGAATTCAGAAATGGGGCGAAACTAAATGTCTTTCCTTTCATTTTTTTCTATGATTGATAAAGCCAAACCAAAAATAAGCAGCGACAAATAGTAATAATAATAACTAATAGCTGACATTACAGAACCAAAAACAACAACAACAACGAGGATTTCAGGCGCCAGGCATAACGCGGCTTATACACGAAACTGAAAGACGATGAAAACAGCAGTACATAACCGTTTCAAATATATTTTACACATAATCTGAAAATGAAATCGACCCTCACGAATACCATCTTCGCATGTTGCCTCTTTCTGTGCATAAGTGGCAGCGTGATAGGCAACATGTCAAGGTGAAAACAACTACAGTGAATGCAAATAAGAAAACAATTTTTTTGATGAACACGAAAAGTAAATTCCGTTTCACAAATTCATATTGTTTGCATTTTATATTAGCAAATACAGAAAGCAATTTCTGTTTCATTGTTTTCATCCAGTGAAAATTAGTTTGTAAACTTTCCATCGCAGGCATTGACTTTAAGATGGCAAACTCCCCCCTCCTTTTAAAAAGCATCCGCATTTGGAATTCGTATTTATGAGCGTTGTGTTTTATTGTATTTGTTGTTCATTTCTTCATTTTCCGCGGAACTGGTGTTCAGAAGAACTCATGCATTTGTAGGAGAAAAAAAACGTTCGTGTATCATTTGGGATTTGCTCTCGAAAGCCTTGTTATAGCGGCCATTTCGCACATCAACTTCTCGCGTTATTTATAGATACATAGCCGAATAAGTCGTTTCGAGTGAATGTCCCATTATTAATTCAAAACGTTGCAATTCTTGGAATTTGTGAATTCGAAAACCTAATTACGGTGGCGAGCTGCAAACATACGGTCTTAGAAAACAAAACGAACACCCCTTCGCCTCTCGCTTACAGCTGGATCCTTTTAGGAAAAGACCCATTATGTGACTTTTAACAACGTTTTGCTGTAAATTTGCAAAGACAATAGCAGCCTACAAACATGGTCCTTTTTTTCGAAACATATTCCGGTTTGTAGTTCGGCTACTAGTCTACATATGCCACAATTCTAACCAACGCAGAATCTTGTCGGAAGGTAGCACAACGAAAAAAGAAGGTTTCTATAGCTTTCAAACTCTCGAGAGCCATTTTTAAAAAGAGGGGAAATTTCGCAAATTATTACTGGTCGAAAACTTTAGTTGAAGAAAGGAAAAACGAGTTGGAATCAGTTTTAACAGGAAGGAATTTATCACAGTCGTACAATCAGCAGACGTAATCGCTCATTTATACAAAAACAGATTTAGAAATTGCGAAAAATGTAAAAAAGGGATTTGTATTCCAGGTGGTTGGCGGGCATGGACAATTCTGTAAGAGGAATTCGCTGCATGAAAACATTCGGAAATCACTGTTTGTAGTTGAGGTGATGACAAACTTAATACTTTCGATTTTTTTCACAAGCATAATAATTATAGGTAATAATTCTGAGATATGCATACCTGAGAATTGATTATAGCGTAATATTTCTGAGAAATGAAGACAACGAAATTAAAGCAGAATGAGTATATTTTTAACTTCCATTTGTCTCCAATCAGATCACAGCACTTTTACGTACCCACCCTGAATTTCCTACTCTAGTTATGTGAATCTCAATTTTACCAGAAAACTAACCAAATTCACCCCATGAGAGTGCAAAAGCACTACAAGGCTGCCAACGGGTCAGAGTGAAGCAGCCTGCAGTTAGGTTTTTTCTGCAGTTGCATTTGTAAACCAGTGTTTATCTCCCCCACACCAAAATTACAGAGGTCTTTTGATGAGGAAGTAACTGCCTTTAAAATAGGAAAAGCTACAATAATAAGCATATAGAGGAACCGTAAGGGAGCATCGATGACATTTAAACTGTCAGTCTCATCTGAAAAGACAACAAGACAATGAGATAGCGCCCACGTAATAATTAAGCCAAGCATTGTTATTACTGATATCAAGGAAAAAAGCATTACGTTTCCGAAGTTTTTTGTGTGTTTGTGTGAAGGTCGAAAGCCAAGATAGAGCGGCGGATAATGACTATTCCCCAGGCTCGTGCTCCACCTCATCACAGAAAACACAGGGTCGGTTTCTGTTCGGAATAATTTTAAATCCAATTACGTGTACTAAGAGACTATGTCGTTGCTGTACCAAGCTCAGCAAGGGCTTTGACACAGCTCATCGACAAGGAAACAGGGATGTATTTAAAGAGGGTGCAATAAAAAATGTTGAATATTTGATACGCATAAGCTTTTTTTATTCATTCGAAAGAGAAGCGAAGAAATTAGTAAATTTTAACCATTTCTGACATTTGTACAATTCTTTATCTAAAAAAATCAAATTGTTCCGACATGGAAGGAAATCAAAGCCATGTTCTTAAAACAGCACACCTCAAATCTGCATTGCTATTACGATTAGTAACGATCAGAGCAGATCACGAAGTAAAGTTCAAAAGGATTCCTTACAACGCCTGAATTTGTGAGCCCATCACGAACGAAAACACGGAGTCGTTATACAAATATTTAATTTTACAACATAATTTACTTTTTTTTTAAAAAACGCGAACTTTATTGCAAGCTGTTCCGGCAAAACAGCATTTTAGATCACGTATTGTAAAGAGAAACCATCAAAATTTGCCAATTTAGGTTCAAGATTTGATGTTTACAGCATCGCAGCTGCTGCGCAGTATAATAAACAGGACAACTAACATAATGGTTGAGAATTCCTTTACTCATCAGAACTAAATGGAATAGCATCACATAAGAACAAATGTCACTGGATAACCATGGCAAATAAATGTTCGGTAGGGGACAGTCAAGGCAAACGAGTTATTTTATTTCAAGCTGTTTATAAGAACAAAAACCTTACAAAGACTGCAAATAGGTGGGTTTTATCCACAAGTACTTGCGCTATGTTATCCATTTCTGTCAAATGCATTATTTCCAAATGTGTAGTATAGTAATTAGTGGATGAAATGAGGCAAAGTTCACAAACTAGAAACTGCATTAGCTGATTTATTGCAAATAAGTAGATATAGTATCCAAACTACCAATAAATAGGTCTGATTATGTCCTAGCGCAATGAACCATTAAACATTCGATGGCATCTTAACCGGGATTGATGTGTGCAAATATAACTCGCGTTACAAATTCAACCTGTAAATCTCCAAACAATTACCATAATCACGTCCTAATCTTTAAAAAGTCCAATTCAGACAAGAGCTTGAAACAGTTTGGAGGGTTTTTAATGTTGATAAATTTGCCATGCAGACAATCTGTGAAAGCATACGAATGTAAGATTTTATATAAAAAACGCAGTCTTGCTTAGTCAAGACCAGTCGTATTAAAGTTTTTCCATCAATATACCAGTATTTTAATTCCCCTCTGCTCAGTACCATTGCAATTGAAAGGTAATTAACAATCTGCATTTCCATTTACATATAATTACAGAATAATCCAAAAAAAGTGCTCAAAGAATGTTATGTCGCTACTGAATTTCTCAACAAATTTTATCATCTCAGGTAAAAAAACAAAAATTAAAAAGACAGTTCTCATGCATTCACGTATTCAGAGATTTTAGGTAAACAAACCAAAATACCACAAAACCATAACTAAGCAAACACTTAGTTGCCAACTACTTTAATTCGGGTTTCTTACCTAAAATCTCTACTACATTAGCACTTTATTGTTGAGCATGTTTATTGTGCTCATACTCGATTTGCTTTTTCACCCTATAAAGAAGTGAAAAATGAGTTGCAATGAACAGGGCATATTCACAATACATGTGGAATAGTTTTGACTGTCCATCACAAAAAAGATATAAATTATAATCTCAAGCTGTACATAATACTTTGCCTATGGGTCAACCGTTATCTAAATAATCAAAATATGGACGATAATTGTAAACATATTCACCAATTACTTTAGGCGTGCTAAAATCAATGTTTATTTGTTGAATTAAAGTTTTATAGTCTGACAAACAGCAAACAAGCTTTAAAGGATAAGGTAGGATAAATTCACAAGCAGAGAAACTGTGCAGAACCTTATGAAGTTGTTTTGAGGGAAATTCCTGAATCTTTTAATTAAATGTAGCCCTTAAGTGCTCATCCCATTTCTTCCACTTACAACCAGGCAAAGGTCAGACAAGTCATACAACCATGTTCAAGAAATTGCTGACGACCTCTCCTAATAATAGGCAGATATAAAAATATAAATTTTAACATATTTACGAAACACAATTCCTGTAAATATGTTTATAACAGTCGTTTGCATCATTATTACTTAAATTCAGCTACAAACCCATCGGCAAAGGTTACACACTGTCATACATACAAACCACAGATAATGTTGGAAATGTTTGGAACAAAGAGATTCAATGACAACCTTTCAACAATGTTTTAATCATCATAATTTTTCTACTTCTGCCAGGAATGGAAACTGAATGCTGGCACTAAACTTCTTGGAATTCGATTTCATGGAGAAGAGAAGATGAATTTTGCATAGGCATAGGCATTTTCAACTGCAATACAGCAATCGAGTGTAACAGCATTGAATAGCCAATGATGAAGTAACTGATAATTCATAAAATGCTGAACAATGCATAACGGGAAAATCGACTCTAAACCTTTACAATTCAGTACTTCCAACCAGGTGACAAACGCAGCAGCTGATTAACACATTTTATTTGTAATACTGAAAACAAAAGTTTACAAATGCGAAGGCGACAACGTGTCAACTTTGTGGCTTACAGAAATGGCCGAAAGGAACGCCTCAACGTCTTCTTCCCTGATTTACCTTGTTAGAAGCTTTGGTTTAGCGATTAGAAAAAAAACGATAAAAAGAACAAATTTGAACACAAGAAACATCAGAAAGACTGATACATTAAATACTCTTTTAGTTTCCTTGGTAGCGGCAATGAGGACACTGACGTCTTCTTGATGTGCTGAAGAATGGCATCTCGACAGGCGCTCTGTAGTGATCCCACTTGAGAAAATGGAAATGGAAAGAATAGTTGGAAATTTGCATTTGAAATAGCTAAACTAAAAAGTCTAATCTACGACAAATGTCATGCTGTAAATATGCATGCACACTCATAACAATTCCATATTATGACATGATTCTTATCATATGCCTTTATCATTATCATATTGCCTTAGATCCTATTTGATTTTCCCCAAATGGGTGTGGTCTTCGATAAATATACTGAACCAACTTCACTTTAATGTATCTAATAAATACTCTGGAAATTCTAATTTGTTGGAGGTAATCTTTATACAAAATCACCAAGGTGGTAGAAGGCGCTTCACTTAAGGAACTCCGAGCTTATTTGGATCCATACTATTATTCATCATATTATTTGCATGTCATTACTGTAGATGTTTGGAATCTCAAAATAGAAAAAAACAGCTTTGCAACGAGAAAAATAATATTTACCACCATATAGCTGAACAATGTGCACCTGCTTCGTGGTGCCATACACGTCGACAACCGCGAAGAGTGCGCCCCTTCGGTATGGAATATCTGTGGCACATGGGCCTTGGTCCTCCCCGTTGATGATGAAATGCATGTTGGCCGAGTCCCCGTGCGGTACGTACATCACGCCAATGCGGCTCCCCACATCGGTGGGCAAGATTCCCTCGCGGGCCGAAACCGGGCTCAGGTCTGCACCCTTGGGGAGCCGCATGACAACGTCTTCTTCAAAGCCAGACATGAGGGCACTGAGGCGGGGGAGCGAGTGCAGGACGTTACGTGGCACGACACCCCTGCTGGTGAAGACGTTTTCGCCATACCCCAGGACAGAGGGGAGAGGATCTTGTCTGTATTCGAGGGGAAAGGGAGCAGCGGCAGCCCCAGCGTCCAGTTCGATGATATCCTCCATTTCGTACACGTTGTTGTGCGATTTGGTGACCGCAAAAATCCAAGAGTGGCCCATGTTGGCCAGATCGGGAAGGGCATACTGGGGCAAGGGGAAGCTGGTGGAAGGATCCAGCTGAGTCAGCCCCAGGCGCATGTGTCCACTCCAGCCGCGCTCGGTTTTCTCGATTTCCAGGAGGAAGATCTCGCCCGGGAGCAGCGGCTTCTCGCTGAAGGTGATGGCGTGGGAGAAGCTGGTCTTTCGGAATGCCAAAGTGTTGTCATCACAAAGAATGATGTTCTTGCCATGGTAAGAATGGAAACGCGTCGGCGACATCCTACTGGCTTGGCCTTAACGCTGCGACAAGAATAGGTTTTGAGAAATGTCCTTGTCCATGGTAACTACGGTGCTTGTCCCATGGCGGTAGCGTGCGACTCTGCAGCCAAAATGCTGAAGAGGTGGATGGCAGAAGTCTAAAAGATTAGAATCGCATACAGCAGTTCGTTAAACGTTTTGAGTAACCTATGTGCCAATCCCAAATCAATGGCGATAGTTGAACACAGCAAGCTTCAAGCAACACTATCTAGAATTTCATTAGATATAAGTGATATCCTTTATAATCCATTTCTGGAATAACATCTTATTATTATTATTATTATTATTATTATTATAAAGAGTTTCAGAGGGTGCTTTGTTTAGAATAAGCCATTAACGATCAGCTGAAAGCTCTGATCAAGCACTACACACATATCTGCCCGGAATTTAAGCCAACTGCAGGTTATGCCATTTAAAAGCAATAAATGCACGATTTAAAGTAACCCTGACGGTGGTTTACATTCGAATTAGTTTGAAATCGACAGCTGAACAGCTTTCATCTCCCATGACCCATTACGATTAGATTACAAACTGTCTTAGAACAAATTCCATACCACTCTTTCGCCAAGTCTGTATCCCTGATGAACTCCATACTCTTTCAAAAAAACATGAAATAAATAACCCTGCGTTCTGCCTCTCTGGTTGGCGACGGCTTCTCAGCAATAGAATGCGACTAGGACGGCGCCATCTTGAACAACAGTGTTGCCAGATTCCGACACTGGATTGTTTCCCTAGATTGTCCCTATTGCATTTCAAACTTCCGGCACATGAAGATAACACATGTGAAGTCGCGCGTGATTTCGAGCACAGAAATGTTTGTCAGCCGCAGTATAGACGCAAATCACAAAGACCTCATTCACGATGTGGCCTACGATTTCTACGGGCTTCGAATGGCTACATGTTCCAGTGACCAAATAGTAAAAGTAAGTCTTCTTTGGATACCACGACCTGGTAGCAATACAGTAGTAGGGCTTACCGGTGCCTTGTATAAACAATGAAGATATGTGCCAGTATCATAAGTACATTAGAGAAATATTTAGAAATCGTGGAACTTTCACAAATTTGCTCATTAGACTTTGATGTTTGAAGCTGAATAGTATGCAGTTTATGATTGCGTGCCACTATCATTTGTCCCATCTGAACAGTGACACTTCAAAGTGCATGTTGCCAGGAAGGTTATCTTCACATTATTGATGGTTTTTTCCTGCATTTGCCAAGGTTTGGGACAAGGGAGACGATGGACAGTGGACATGCACTTCAAGTTGGAAAGTAAGTTAATTCATTGCAATATACATGTTGTTTTGGAGCAGATTTGCCGAAGCTACTAGAGCAAAAATCTAGTCCAATTACTTGGTATGCTGGTTCATCTGTTGCTAAAGTAAAATTCAGCTTCTCTCTGTATTTGTTTGATTTGTAAGAATATTGCGGTGACACCTATGACAGTGGATGACTTAGATGTTTCACTGATATAGAGGAACTTCTCTTATGGTAGAGTTGCGTGATCAGTGCGCATTTTTATGAAATCTTGGCTGTAACTGAACCTCAACTTCCATTCAAAAGTTTTATAAAAAAAAAAAACTGCATCACATTTCAAATATAGAGAAAAACGCACTAATGAAATAACTTTAAAGCTCTGCATTATTTCGGCTTGTGGCTTTTGCCAACTGTTCCTTAGAGACAGGTAATCAATGCAGCGTTTTAACAAAATTTTATTCACACAACATAAATCTCTTAAGTTTGGAAAACGCTAAATCTGCACGTATGCGCAATCAGCATGCCAATTTAATATTGTGCAATGTTAAATTTGGCTACAGAGGACTGAACCTCATTCAACTTCGCTTCTTAAATCCTTATCACTTAATGTGGTAGATTTTAACCATGGTGCATTTTCTAGGCCCATAGTGGTTCCGTTTGGAAAGTGTCATGGGCTCATCCCGAGTTTGGTCAAGTCATCGCCACCTGCTCTTTCGACAGGACGGCAATAGTCTGGGAAGAAATAGGCGAGTAGCCAGTCAACCACTATTTTTTTTAATTGTGTGGAAAAATATCTTGCCATGATCTATAATAAGGTTAATTTGCAGTGGGTGATGGCAGCGCTGCAGCACGGGGGCAATCGCAGTGGGTAAAGCGCACAACCCTGGTTGATAGTAGAACATCCATAACTGATGTTCGATTCGGCCCAAGACATCTTGGTCTACAGCTGGTATGCATTACCAGCAGTCCTTCCATATTATTACGCCATTTGAATATGTCTAAATTCCGAAAACTTTCTAGGCCACCTGTTCCATCGATGGCATTGTAAGGGTGTACGATGCTCCAGACGTGATGAATTTAAGTCAGTGGCCTCTACAGTATGAATTCGCCTGCAAGGTGACCTGTAGTTGCATTGCTTGGAACCACTCCAGGTATTCCTGTAGTCTATTCTTGAATAACAAACAGGATTTACAAAGCTTCGTTTTGAAATTTGCTTTTGATTTGATGCTACCTTCACCTAGTCTTGATCTCAATTTTCAATTGTCATCTTTGAACACTGTAAGCAAATTCTGAAGAATTTGACTTAGTGAAACTTTTCTTTGACCTATGGTACCTTTTCAGGATTCATCCACCGATGATCGCCGTTGGAAGCGACGATAACAGCCCGAATAGCGGTGGCAAGGTTTTATTATTCGAGTTTGGTGAAACGTCAAGGCTAGTATCCTGTGACTGGCTGACATCAATAGGACGAGTACTAGCAACCAAAATAGTGCAGTAACAAGTGACCTTTTTTGCTCTTTTGTATAGACAATGGCAAAGGGTGGAGATTATTGCCTCCTTCACCGAACCTGTGCATGATCTTGCTTTCGCCCCCAACCTGGGGCGTTCCTACCACCTGCTTGCGGTGGCTTGTCAAGACGTTTCCATTGTGTCACTTAAACCCACACAGTAAACACTCTCAAAATGACCACGAAATGCAGATAACAAATCTGCATTTTGTAATAATTGCTTTCTACTTTTCAGACGAGATAGCAGTCAAGGGATGTCCCGATTTGAAATGCGACAAGTTGGTCAGTTCTGCGACCATAATTCTGTGGTAATTTTTTTCTGTCTCAAACCAGGAGGAAATTATTTCTCCTTTTATTTTCCGCCATGCTTATACAAATGGATCAGGTCCTGTTTATGACTAAACAAGTGCTCACCGATAACCCATGTTTTACATAACCAAAAATGAGAAGTTTTAGTAGTTTGTTCTGCATATTTATTTTGATCAATATCAACTTTAGGTATATCGTGTCAGTTGGAATATAACAGGTACCATTCTTGCATCCTCTGGGGATGACGGTTGCGTGAGGTTGTGGAAAGGTGGGTGTTCTATGCATCACAAACATCTTGGAAAAGGCTGTTCAGGAATTAATTCAATAAGTTATCTGTTTTAGCCAATTATCTCGACATTTGGAAGTGCATAGCTGTAATTAAAGGCAAGACTGTCAATATGCAACAAGCCATTACTCCTGGGGGTCAATCTTCCAGTTCAAGTGGAAGACATTAGAAGGCTGGTCGGTATTTAGATTCTTGTATTTGCACTTTTGTTTTTAATACATCTCAATAAAAATTCAAAACGCATTTGTAGTGTTTGAAATGTTTAAGCAGCTTGTTATATGGGAACTCACCAAAACAAAAACCTGTAAATATTTTAGTTTCAAGGAGAGCAGTATTTCACAGCTGTGCTTAATAAATTGTGTTTCACAGCTCGTGTTAGCTGTGAAACCTAACTTTCACCAATTGTTGAATTTATTGCAGATACTCGATCGATGTGTCAGCAAAAATTCAACTGAGGCCAGAGAACAAAAGCTTGAAACAGCTGTAAGCGAAACGAAATTCTTTCTTTGGGATTAACTATGTAGCGAACGAGCTCGTTTAGACCTGCGAAACTTTGTCATCTATTATCACACAACGTGTTTCTATGAGCCTTAAGATTAAGCCCTAACTAGAGGCCAGAAGGATGCCCACCATGCAAAGAAATTACACATTTTTGCTTCAAATACTTATTATACTGTAATTGCTTAGTTTGTTGTCTACTAGGATCTGAATAATTTTTTTAAATTTGAAAATGTACCATTAATTTATAAAAGGTGACCACACACCTGGAAAACAGGGAAATACCACGGAATTAAAAACAAAGGGGAACATTAAGACAATTTTAACAGTTTTCAGGGAAATCAGGGACTTAAATGGGTTGACATTCCTTCTGGATGTCAAAAGAGTGGTGAAGAAAGAAAACGTTTTTGCATTGCAGAGCTCACTAAATCGATTTAATCATGTTGTAACTTTAGCAATAAACTTGTTTAATTAGCTTTCTTAACAAATGCATTCATCGATAAAAATAAGAAATTTGGAAAATTTGAAAATAACTTGCAATGCACTTTTAATCAGTTTTATTACATGCGTTTTGAATGCTTGAAACCTCGGTTAATCCGAGTGCTTATCTGAGGTTGCTTCATCTCAGTAAACCGAATATCGGATAATCGCTTCCATGGTTTAGGGACCATCCATAAATGACGTCCTGGAATTTTCATGAGTAATAGACCCGCCTCGCATGTCTTGTCCGATTTTAAAAACCTTTCACCTTAAATATGCCTGCATTTATTTACAAGCATCGGATCGATAGTGATTCCTATCATAAACACAGTCAGCAGCAAAGTAAAATATTGGTCATTTCTTGCTTATCAAATTCGGAAATTCCAGTGGACGATCCGGACGCCCTCTTTCCTGGAACCCTTCCCCACCGTCCGATTTTCGCAAACCCCTCCGCCCTCCCTTCCCTGGACGACCCCTTATCGTTTTATTGGCTTAAAATTGTTCGGTTTCCGTCTCATCGCACCCGCGCACCTGTGCGTCCGGCCCGGAAACAGTCGTAAAGGCTGCGGGGGAAGCAGATTAGAAAAGCGGCAGGCACGTTTTCCAATTTCGCTCTCCCCGATCTTACAGCGCGCCTGCTGCGGAACGTGCCCGCGCCTCCGCGGCCGAAAATAGCGCCGGCGCTGACGTCAGCGGGCCGGGTCACGTGCTCCCGGCGTGCCGCGCGCGCGCCTACCCATGATTCCTGCGCGTGGAAATATGCCCTACTGCGCGCTGGCCTCCTCTCCTCCTCGGTTTTTTTCCTCCATCGTAGGCCTAGTGTGACGGAAATCGGTGCTGCGATCCCGGCCGTGCCCAATGGAATACCCGAGGAATAGCAGTGCGGTGAAAATGCGCGCCTGCGGCCGCTAAAGCCGCCGCCTTCCCCGCCGGCTGCGAGCCCGTGCTCGGCGCGTCTTGTGCGGCGACGCTCCCTTCGCCCCTCGGCCCATGTCATGGGGTGCTTCAGCAACCCCAGCAACAAGCCCCGGGACGCCGACGAAGACCGGCGGCGCAAGGAGGCCAACAAGAAGATCGAGAAGCAGCTGCAGAAAGACAAGCAAGTGTACAGGGCCACGCACAGACTCTTGCTGCTAGGTTGGTATGGCCGAGGCGTTAGGCCTTGTTTACGTTTCGAGGCGGCCATTAGGAGGCTTTCGCTCGTGCTCGCTAATCTCGCTCTCTTCTCTCTCTCCCTCTCTGCCTCCGCCCTCAAGGTGCCGGAGAATCGGGAAAGAGTACCATCGTGAAGCAAATGCGGATACTGCACGTTGACGGCTTCAGCTCGGAGTAAGTGAGGCCCTTTCTTACCGCCTCTCTCCCGCCCGCCCCCCGGGGGTCGACCGTCGATGATGTCCTCGGTAGCCCGCAGGCCTCCCCCCTCCCCGGTCGCGTGGCCTGTCGATCTCATGCCGAAAAGCACGATCGTTACTGATGGCATTACTCGGTAGTTGATGATGACTTTACTAATGATCGTGAAATGGAATGCTCGCCTGTACTGATGGGAACTTTACCCGTCAGCCGAACACGATCGTGTCATGGTGGAGTAATGGTTGTTAGTAATGTCAGTAGGTAACGTCATTTAGTGATGATCGTGTGAGTTCTGCATTAGGCCTGTCCGAATGACATTACTTACGATCTTGTTAGGTAAACAGTAATGATGGGAATTTCACTTGATTGTGCAAAGGCTGACAAGTAATGAGTGTTGGTAATGTCATGTAGTAGTGACATAACTGATGAGCGTGTGAGGTAAAACTGAGAAGCAGATTTACACGATCATTACTAAATGACTACACGTTGCACTCCTTCGCTACTTGTCAGCTGGACACGTTTGTGTTAAATTCCCATCATTACTGGTAAACAATGATCGTCTGAGGAATCTTGATAGCTGGTAATTTGATTAGATGACGTGATCGGTAATGTCATGTAGTGATGATCGTATAAGGTCTGCTTATGGCACTTCTTAAGCATGTGACCTTGCTTGACCTGACCGACTGGTCGGTTGCTTGTTAACCCAGCAGATTATTGGCTTAATGCTGTCCGTTCTGGTGTCTGGCAGTTGCATGTCCCGACAACGCCCATATCCAGAAACTGCCCTGTCAAGTGTATGGAAACATGCAAATTCGGTGCCAGTAGACTACTGTCGGCTCAAGTTATTTGCCATCTGCCTTTCTGATAGCAGAACTCCACATCCTAGTCTTTAATTGACACAAAACATGCAGCACTACAAAAAAAATTGTCAGTGTTTTGTTTCGGAAGATTACATCCTCTCAATTCAACTCAATGGCCTACTTCTCGCTGCGTGGCCACTTATTTGGATTGACCAAAGCGGCATCAAGCTACCCAGTTCATCAATCAGCTGGCCCTCTCTGTGATCTGGCTAGTTTTGAGCAGCAGTTGTGGTATAGATGTAGTTTCCCATTCTGAAATAATGCAAACAGCCGAGTGACCAAACACTGAAGATGATTTCTTCTCTAGAGATTGCTCAAATCATTTTCATTGTTACAGTTTGAAAGATTAAGGGTCATTGCTGAATTAAAGAAGGTGAATTTGACACCTTGCTTCGAAGCCGGTAATACTTTCAGAATGGAAACATGTCTGAGTGCAGGGCTGACATTCCTAGCACTCACTTGCATATTTCTGCCCCTCCCCTAAGCGTGCATAGTTTCAATAAAGTCAGTTGATGAAGGATGTCTGTTAGGGGTCAACGATTCTGGTCCGCCATCTTTGTGAACTGAATGGGAATGGTTTAGCTCGAGAAATTATGAAAGCAGTGACCTGAATAAAGAGAAAGCTTACACCTTTGATTATCTGAGGCTCGGAGCTCATTTCTCATTCACTGGACAAACTCGCATATACCACAATCGTGATTGCCGGAAACGGACCCCTGGTCAGCCCGATGCAAAGGGAATTTCAGATATGGTTATTAGGACGTCGGTGAAATATTGAAACGGATGATGGGAGATTATTAAGATAGCATTTTTTAAGATTTCACCTCACGTCATATTGATCATGCCCCCCTACTGTGTGACGTCTTGTTTGAACGTGCTCTTAAAGAGAGCTCACACCTAACATTACCATGTCCTAATCCCAAAGTTTTAATGATTTGACTGTTGTCATCACTGATAACAGAGGGACGAATTAACTTTTTCCCCTAGGGTCAAATTCATTTCCTCACCTGGGGACACGTTACATACTTTTTGATTTTGGGTACTACATGTAACTTTACTGTAAGCATCATTAGTTGTCTGTATACACTATCATGTCAAGTTGCCATCATTACTGGCAAACATTCCATTCCAGTCAATCTTCCACTATCATTAGTAATTTTATTAGCCAGAAGATAATGCCATGACTAAAGATCGTGCAAGGTCCACTATTGGTCTTTATAAATTAAACGCGTTGTCATTCCTCCACACCCAGGGCTGGTGATCAGTGGGAACGTTTGCTACCACAAATGTTTCTTCTTGCTACGTGAAATTTGTCACCCGAAATTGTTCACCAAATGTAACTTGAACATTTCGTTTTGTTGCAAGTCCCCATCGATGGCGGTAATCAATTAGCTACCATAATTTGTTTTCAGCAGTGATTATGCCTAAAAATTCTCCACCCACCTGTCCATCACCCATCGCAGTGTCCTCCAACGAAACCAATAAAACTGCTTGTCACCAAATTTTGCATATAGGGTAGTAATTTTTTTCGAGCAAATTAAGCTGATCAATCAAAATGAATCTTGAAGCTGAAATAACCACCCTCTCTGCCGAGTACATTATTTACGGAGATCCCTCACCCATTCCTATACATCTGGTTAGTGTCATGTGTGCATGTGGTTTGGCAGCCAGGAGGGCCTGGAACGGTAAGCACGAGAAATGACAACCGGCCGTATTAAAGCAATCCGTATTCAGAGCTGGATGTCGCCGGTGGCGAATCTGGGTGAAGTGCTACTCCGAATCGCGCTTCCGGTACACGGCCGGGTGCAAAAATAGCACACCACCCTGGTTCCGCAACTAGGACTGTTGTGGCGGGCTGAAACCGGGCCACGAGATGCGAGGAGCGGTCAGGGAACACGGACGTTTTAGGGCAGAAGTTTGGAAATTTCCGGATCCGGTGGAAAGATTTGCATTCGCGAGCCGCTCTCCGAATAGGAAGGCACAGGCTTTGGCACGGCGTCAAGACCAAAAAAGGTGTAGGCCTATTTTGATACATGACGGCAGCCATCGCTGCTTCCCTGGCACAATTTTCTCTTTGGAAGATGTAGTTTTGCACAGAATCTGGCGAGATCTTTCCCCGGTCTGTTCGCATTTTTAGGCAGACAAGTTCAACTTCCGGTTATCCCCTTGAATAATCTACAGCCAGAAGTTCTAATTAACACTTTTCGTTAGAGATATTGAGGCATAAATGCCAACGAAAGATGCACGTGACCTGGGAAAGTCAGGGAACTCAACTAGAAGGTATTTCGTATATCGACTGTGGCGTGTAATGTAGGCCCTAGTTCGTAGGTGAAGTTTCCCTTTGCATAATGAAAGAACCCCAATGTGGTGGACCGGTTCCCTTATTTAGCTTCATTTCTCCTTTATGGAACCATGCCTGGAGGCTAGACAGGGTTCCCGTTGACCTGGAAAACCTTGAATTGTCAGGGAAGTAGGTACGACCAGGAAAAGACGGAAATTTCAGATTTTTCATACAAAAGTTGTAAATTTTTATTAGATAATCTTAAATTAATACAGTAAAATTGTTTATGATACTGTCCAAAAGAGGAAAATATAATTTCCATAGCACTTTTACAACTTACGAAATTGGTAAACTTTGTTTCCATTTATTCGGTAAACATTTATTGTGTGATTAAGTCAGGGAAGTTGAGAATTTAATGTCAATGGGAACATATTAATACCTCTAAACACCAATATGGCGGCCCGGTTCCTTTAACTTGTAAAGTTGTAATTGGTCGATTGTGAAATCTTACATGTCAGGTGAAAACAGTTTTCAAACAATGCTGACCTTAGGGTTTTTGTGAGTCAAGTGCAGTACTGATATAAATTCTTGCACATCAATTGATACCTCACGATCTGATTTTTTTAAATTAAAAAATGCACTACTTACATACACCGGGCATTCATCATTGTTTGATAGTTTAAGTTTACAGGTACACTGTACTAATCACGATTGATCCGTTTAGTATCATGCTAAAATGTAACGTAATCTGGCTTCTGCTACTGGCAAATGCACACGTTCATCAGCCTGTAAACATCTAGTTCAGTTCCGCAAAATACCTGCCGACCACAAAGTCTTGTTTATGTTCGAAATTACACTTGTTTAACAATAACCACACCCGTTACAGTGGTTGTGTATTTGTGACGACTATTTAAACCGTTTTTATCATAGAATTTTCTATGTTTGTTCACCTTTTTTTTTATAAATAAACGGGACGTTTTTTCAAATAATGTATGGATGTACCAAATGATGATCAATTTTACACTGATTTTACAATTTTACATGGGTATTCACGCCGTACTTGGTTTCTCCCAGCCTTAAAATCCGGGAACTCCATGCGTTTTCCATGAAAACGTTGCTGAGCATTCCTTTCCGACCTTGGGAGGGAAAAATCAAATCGGTATCTTTCCAAAAATAAGAAAACCAGGAAATAGCCAACACGGCGAGGAAAGCCAGTTATGTCATAAGCAAGCAATGCACCCAGAATTTCCGTTTAGAAAGTTAAGAATTTATAAACCCCGCAGGCGAACTGAAACCCCAAACAAACGTTGAATTCAAAGAGATCATTAAATGCTCATAAAATCACTTTATTGCTGCCCTTACAGGAATTCAGCGCCGGATTTTTATAAGGCTTGAATTCCCCCCGCACCTTAGTACCAAGGGCACCATGGCAGTATTTTTAAAAAATTTTTTTTGTATACGAATAAAAGGTATCTGTTGGTAAGTACAGTTTCCAGAAAACTCAGGATTGTGACACCCATTCCGCCACTTCAGTTTTGTACTATCGATGAAGGAGAAAACGAAACATTTCCCCAATCAAGATCAAATCAATAAGGTTTACCATTATTTTGCAAGCATTAAAACAGTTAAAGCTTAATCTGGAAAATGCCATTTTAGTAGTTGGCTCTAGTCCATGATAGTCATTTCCGTAGTAGCCGCTCAAATTGTTCACGGAACATGGCTAACTGTGAGCAAAATCCAAAACAGCAAAGTTATGCCCGGACATGACAGAAAAATTCGTTTTGTCATTTTCAGCGAAAATGAATTTACTCGAAGCCAGGGGGAGGAGCAATGCAGTACATTAAACTCAAGGATGGGGGTGCAAGCAGTATGTCGACTTGGCCCACCCCTTTCTATCAACTCAAACCCAGTGAACGGGGTTATTCCCACTTCATCTGATTTAATGACTGTCAAATTCTTCTGCATGCCAAAATGCAATTAACGAATCCGGCGTCTAGATGCTAATACACGCTTGCCAGCGAGCATTTCGCGATCAGGCAGGTAAATCACTGAAGGAAAACAGCAATCCAACCATAATTAAGTACGTGAAACAATTATGCCGCTATATTTCGTGCTGCAAAGCATCCCAAAGCGCAGATGTGCAAGGTGACTAAACCCAGGGGAAGGTATATTGCCCTAATGAACTCAGACAGAGCATACAGGTATACAGGGTCGAAAAATGCGGCATTTAAATGCATGTTGGAAAAACAAAATGGTGTATCTTATCTGGAAAATATCAGTTTAATAAGCCGTCCTCCGTTGACAGAC
Source organism: Rossiulus vilnensis (assembly GCA_034700785.1). Classification (NCBI taxonomy): domain Eukaryota; kingdom Metazoa; phylum Arthropoda; class Diplopoda; order Julida; family Julidae; genus Rossiulus; species Rossiulus vilnensis. Next base: position 10,424 of record JAQIXS010001152.1, on the reverse strand, counting down.
AATGAGCGTTTTCCTAAACGCCAAACCGTGATTGATAAGTCGTGGCAACGAATTCGGAGTTGTCAGGATTCAAGATGACAGATAACCATGGCTGATGGTTTGCAACACTGAATGCTGGGTAATCTGTTTCTCACCGATTCCATGGGTCCGTGATCCATTCCCTACGGCTAAATTCAGGGTGAGGGTAGGGTGGAATTGGTCAGGTTAGGTAAAATTGGGACTGTTGTAATTAACTTGTCAACTCGGCTCAGTCCGAATTATGACAGCGGCGGCGGTATATCGATAATATCGGGCTTGCAAATATCGATCCCTCTTTTCGTTAATTTCCGTTTGTAAACTGCAAATTAATCTAGCCAGTACAATGAATTTCGCATGAACTTTTAAGTTGCCCTAAGGTTTATTGTCATTGATCGTTTTTTGAATACTGACGAAGATTGCAATAATTGTACCTTTATGCATTGACTAAAGAGAGTCCATGCTTTCCTGTTGGCTGAATTTCGTTCCCATAGAGATACAGGAGACAATCTATGGCATTTTGTTTGTTCAGTTCGAAATGTGTGCTTGCAATGTACAGTGATACTGAGCTGATTTTTTTGGCAGTAGTAGACTACTGATCGGGTACAATGTACAGTAGCAGAAATATTTTGCCATTAGAGTAAGACTACGTACACTGTGTTTAAAAAAAGTAAAACCGTGTCACCCCTGAACATATTAAAATTCCGACAGTTGATTTCGGGGGAGGAGAGAGCTTCTTGCACCTTAGAGTTTAGAACATCGCTTGTTATTAGTTTCACAAGCAATTACTTTGCTAATTCACACTTTCATTTTTCGCTACCTGTACGACAATACAGTGACGTCCCTGCAAACTGGCCTATCAAAGCGCACCGGGAAAAAGCAATTAGTTGATCACCTTTGGAACTGCGCAATTTTATACTTTAACCCAGTTTGGCTGGCAGATTGCGAAATAATCGCACTAAACAGTCTGCGCTTATCTGCTGTTATGATTGGTATCACGGAATGGCTGTTTCAAATCACCAATATCCGAGGGTGGGGCGGGTGGCAACAACAGTTGCATTCGCTTTCTAACTTTCAGTTTTTCATTGTTCAAAAATTCTTGGAAAGCGCCTTTTCCCCCTCGCGTGGGTATCTCCCGACTGCTGATAGTAATATCTTGAATTAAATATAAAAGCGTATTTTCGCCTGACCCTCTGGCGTGGTTAAAAGACAAGACAAGAATCCCTTCGAAATTAATGTAAGAACAACCAGGTAAAGTCAGGGAAATTTTAAAGTTTAATGCAAATCGATGGGATATTTTCATCAGCTTCAGCAATACTTCAGGAGAAAACGCTTAATACAAATAGCTATGGACAATTGTAAAGTTAATTCGAATTCTAGCTCATGGAAATGCCGAAGTTAGAGAGAAGATTGTCAATCAACCAAGATGTGCTTGCTGTGAACTTCAAATTCAGCACCCTACTGTCAGCAAGGATATGCCAAAGAGGCAATTCAAATCTAAGATTCCTGATCTAAAAAAGAGCATTTTTAACGTCTTAAACTTTTCAAACAAATAAATAATATCAATATCTTAATAGGTAAATTGTTTCCATTTTGGTCTATAATCATTTTTGATGAATTCAGGGAAGATGAGAATTGAATTTCGGTGGGAACCCGAAATCATAATAGTGCGGTGTTTGCGAACGACAAGCATTTCTCCAGTTAAATTGACGTTTGTTTTTTTCAGTTTTTTTCTTTTGTTGAGTGAATCAAGCAGTGAACTTTATTTCCCAACATTAACGGATACTCGATAGTGCAATGACCCGTAATGTCAGTTTAAACGTTATATTTTTTTCCTCTCGATTTATAAATGACATTTTTGAAACGATTCCACCAAGATGTTGTTTCAAAACGATGTTAAATCTTCCCGGTCTTGACTAATTTATTTGAACACCAGGTGTGAGCGGAACAAATAATTTACATCGAGTAAACAAATTCAGCAAATACAATATAGCTACCACACGCTTCTTGGCTTAGTTCAAATTGCAGTGTGAAAATCCGTTTCATGCAGAAAAAAACCTACTAAAATGACCATATAGGCCGGCAAAAGTTAATTGAAATTCGACCATAGCCCCATGACCGAGAATTTTGCTGTTTTGTGCAACACTTATGAGCACCTCGAGTGTAGAGCAAAATGGAACGTATACTGTTCTTAACCATTATCTACACGTATTTAATTCGAATTCCTCCAGTAGCAGCAGAGAGTGGCCATGCAAATTCAAGTATCAATTTGCTATTTTCCTTATTTCACAACGCCACTATTGAAACACTTCCAAGGTTCTAAGAATCATGCAGGATAAGTGGTTTTAATTCCAGAGCTTTCTTTATTTGAAGAATTGTTTTCGTTGTCTCTTTCGTTTCAACCTGTCTCGCGTATGCTTATCTGTTTGCGTTGACTTTCATCTGCTATCGAAATTTACATTTGGAAGATAATGGTCTTGTCGGGTGCTGAACTAGCAATGCTGGAGCATGGTAGGCAAGCCTACCCTGTTTGGACTTTTCCCAGAACTAAAATCAGCCTTTCACCTTCGTTTGTTATCATGTTTTTCCCCCCCATTCCCCATTTCTTGAGTTCTGGTGAAACAGTGTAGCTTTTTTTAAAGTTTTGAAACATGGCACAATTCATATCTCGGTTGTGTCCGCTGACACCATAATTTATTCAAAAATATTTGAGTGCTCTAGTTGCCACCCATGTATAAGACATGGCATTGCTAGTTTTCCAAACTTTAATTAATCGTACTGATCAATGACTTGTCTCAGTTTCAAAGGAATAACGTATTCCTTCAATTGAGGGGATGAGAAGCATAGTGGTGTATGTTATGCAATCATGTTTTGAGAAAATCACGGTTTTCATTCGTGTTTATACACTAATCAGCTGTGGTTGTATTATCATTTTTCTCGGAATGTGCATGGTATTGACATCTGGAGCTACACCACTATGATACTAAATGGAAGATGTCAGAATGTGCAATTTGGGTTTAACTCACATTTTGACGTTTTGTGACACACACCACTATGATTCTCAGCCATTGGTTTTGTCCTTATCGGCGATATTTTCTTTCCCAGTGGGTCGTTGTTGTGAATTAGTACAATGGTTGCAAGGTTTAGTAAAAAGCTATTTTTTGGAAGCTGCAGAAAGCATTCTGGTTTAGAGGAAAGCTCTTTTCAAGGGTTCTCTACCAAACAATGATGCATGTCTACTGAATGCAAGATGGCGTCCAATAACTTTTAAGATAGTCTGAATTACACGTGCGTGTAGGAGTAAATGAAACTGAATCATAAATTTTGTGGTATGACATAATAACCTGCTCTGTGAAGAATCAGCGATTATTTTTACCACGTTCTTTCAAAGTGCTTTCGTGTGTGTGTGTATGTATATGCTGACGTTTCTTTAGACGAAACATTAACGCATCAGCACAAACGTGAAACCACTAACCATATCCCTGCTTGGCCAAATATTTGTAATAAGAACGTGCCCTGCTTCGTTTCACGCGTGTTTCTTATGGTGCTATAACATCGGTTTGCATTCGTTGAATCCGAGTGGTCGTAGACTCTTAGGTGCAGGATGGACTCTGAAAAGTTTACGATACAATAGGCCAACCTTGATTGGTAGGAAACCCGTAATATGGACAGAGCGCATGAACCAGCCTCAGAAAGTCATTGTGGAGCCAACATCATTTCCATAGAGCTCGTTCAATTTGCCCACTGGTCTTTTGCCGTCCTTTTTGGCATTAACACAGTTTTCTTGCTGATGCCAGGAGGTATTTTATGGAGCAGTAAATTGAGTGTAAAACTGAGCTATAAGAAGCCGTGGATATTTTCTGCGAACTGAACGCAAGAAAGTGAGAAGGGACGTAGAAGAAGCTTATAGCCGGGCAACCCATTACATTTTGAAGCCTAACCCATTGTAAACGGGCTTTTGTTGGCGCTGAAAACAAATGAAGCTCGGGCTGCTAATTAATGAACCGATGATGTAACTGCACTTATGGCCACGACCAGTCAATAAAATGCTTAAATAATCTCTTGGTCAGCTCTGCGAATCCGGGACGTGCTTTGGCTGTTCCAGAAACAAATGGACCATTTTCTTTCTGTAAAATACCTCGAAAAACTATGCCGGGCAATCAACACACCAGTATTATTTAACACGACAGGAATATTAACAAGCATATCCTTCGAAAACATTTAAATAATCATGATGCATGGTACGGTACTTTCTATTTCGTATACATGAACTTTGTTGAGCTTAATTCTCAGACGTGATAGCTTGCTTCATCTCCTGGACATTGGATTTTTTTAACAAAAATCTCAATTGACTACTTGATTTTGATTACATTACGAGCACATAAAATTGAAGGAACGCCGGTACTAGGTCAAGAGTTTTGAAATACACTGTGGTAATCAGAAATTATGTTTATTCGTGTACTGTATTTCTCTACAAGAAAATTTGCTCGCGAATGTCAATGGAATTTAAGATGTAAATTTAGAGTTAAGACGAAAATGCTTGAAAAACTCAATAAGAAAGAATGGCATGGAGATTTTCAATTAAATGTTTTTTTTAAATTTTAACAATGATTGAGCGGTGAAGGCATTTTTTAAAACTAGATGACTAATAATCTATTGTTGACTATGTTTATGTAGTTGACTGTTATTGAATGTTGTTGACTGTATTTATGTAGAAAAGTAAATAGAAACTAATATAAAAGAAACGAGGAGGCATATGTGCAAATAGTTAATTATTCTGATATCCCAGGAAATGTCGGCATAAATTTGTTGTAGATATTCCTTAAAAAATTAAAATATGATTTGTCCCTGGACACAGTTTCGACATCAAGTGTGTAAGAGGCATATGGTGTGTAAAATAGTGGACAAAATATATATTGGTTCATTAACGTACGTACCAAAATGGGACACTATATGAAAAGGGCCCACATGTTCGATTTGAATCGATCATGATAAAATTCGTCAAGCTCATGGAAAATTTTAATAAAATAATTATTTTCTCTATGGTGATTAGTTATTTTTTTACATTTGGTATTTTTACCCAGATTCTTCACTAAAAACACATTGTAAGCTTTTTTTCTTTCAATACATAATGTGGAGTCTAGTACCTTGACTCCACGTTTAGTTTAATTACAAGACAAAAGGTACATGCACGTATATAAACCCTAAACTCATTTTTCTCAATTCGCTTAAGTGATGTAATTGGCTATATCTCAAGAATTAGGATGGAAGATGTAGATCCTTTCCATATAGTGCCGCAACGTAATGTTACGGAAAACAATTGCTTCTTATGTCATTAACCATTAACTGCGGAGCATGACGTCACTAAGATCTTGGGCACAACCAAACTAGGATCACCTAACTGAAGGGGTTGAATACATTCTCCACCCCTAATGGCGTTTTCCTGATGTTAATCCAATCAAAATGAGCTTTTCGTTTAAACCAGATATTAATAGCTGGCGAACAGTTCTGGGATTTGTTGCCGCTCGTTTCCTGACTGAATGCAGTTGCGGATCAGGGTTTAAAACGATATTGGAAACCACAAGCGGCATTTTCCCTTTTAAAATTAGAAGATTATTGATTAACTGCACTTCTTTTGCCCAAGCTATTATCTTCCGCTCGACTATCGTAAAGCTTAGTTGCCATACTTGCTATTTAATAGATCAATAATAAGGTTAAAAATAGACTGCTCCCAATAAATATAGACTTGGAAGCCGGTGCAACACTGCTTGACACAATCATAATCCATATGGCCAGGGTTACAGCTGTAAACTGGGTTGCTTCCTGTTTATAGGCTTGTGGGGATACCTTGCCAACCTCAGCATAGAGTGGACATTGAGTGCAAATTGGGAGTCAAGTGGATCTCAGCTTTATGTCGCACTTAATGTGTCCCATAACCTTTGTCATGGTCCCGGAATTTTCTTTCCATGCAATCTTGCTTGTTAAATAGCTAGTTAAGAATGGCCAAACGGACCTCATTTAACGTGTCAGTCCTCAACATTTAATATAAGAATGCCGACCTAATGGACAAGCCATTTATCACAGATCATCATGCGTCTTGTTGGTTCACGAATGCATTATGTACCTTGGTAGAATTTTCGCTTAACCGGTCCAAAATGACGTCATACATGTATGTGGCTTGAGAAAAAACTGATCAGATTTAAATTTCGACGTTATAATTCTGGCCATACGATTGACAAGACGTCCTTAGTAAACAATGGAACTTTACCATAATGCCTTTATTGTCTTACGCTGTATCTCTGACGTAAGAGCATCACACTGCAGGCCCCCGTGGGAACTCACCAAATGGATTAAGTTAATCTGCAATCGATATTTTTAATTAGCGTTTATCTAGGGCTAACAAAAACCGTCCTTTATTGACGTAATTATTGCTCGGAATAATAAATGCACTGTGTTTAACTTTTGATTGTAAGTGCCATGACCGAACTAACATTTCCTATGACCTCACCCCAGTATTTTGAACTTGAAATTCATTAATTGTACTTTTTTCAATGAAAGATTACTTTCAGACGTGACATTTTTAATGACAATACACAGCAACAATGCTGTAGTGGAATTGGGGGAACCACGACGTCCAATGAGACCGAAGTTGGCGTCAACGCTAAAGCTAAAGTTGGACTTCAGACATGACATTTTTGGAGGCATTGGTGTCCATAAATTAAAATGAACTTTCTGGAATGCACAACCCCCACCCCCCTCGCATTATCAACACCGAGCAACACCCATGTTTTTGTTGTCGGAATTTGTGGACAGTCCCTTGCAAGTCGAATGTTGAACCTGGAATTCGTAAGGACTGCCGTAGCTCTCAGGGCTCAAAATAGATTTCGAATTGGGGTGGCGCAGCAAATTATTCCGGAATTTATAACAGAGGACACACACAGGCTCAACCCAAATTCGCGATTCGAATTTTCTCACGGGAAATCATTAATTCGTGTTGTTTGTTTGTTTCGGATATTCATGAAGGGCTTTCAGTTGCGTTTCAGCCAACATTTGCTGCTCGAAAGGCAACAAAACGCTCCCCGGTTCAGGGGCAGAGCGCATATAATCATTCGGATACATTTGATCTGAGTTAATTGTTGTTAAATATATGCCCAATCGGGGTGTGATATGGTCTTCTCCGCGTTTCGATGTCCTTGCCAAAGAAGGTCAAACGAATCTGTCAGGCAGACCATTAACCCTCATCAACCATGCAACGAGGTTAAACATTATTTCGAAATGGGTCCCCACTGTTTTCATCCTTCTTTGGACGAAGAAATCGGCACAATTTGTACATTTGAAGTGCAGACATTATCTGTACGTTTTCTCCATTTTTTCAAAAAAAAAAACGTCCAAGAAACACGTTCCGGTTCACTTCTTGTCAGCTACAAATAAACCAACCAGTAAATCCGTTTGATAAGTGAAGAAATTGAATTTGATCATGCATCCATCGTAGCTCAACATGGATGGTTTTGGTGAAGACAATCAATCTGTGGCGTTTCGTTACAAGCGGTTTACACATTTGTTCTCAAGAGGTCTGCCATGAACGATAAGAATAGACATTGCGGCACTAGAAACAGGTCTCTTTGTTACCTTCCCGACAAACCTTTATCAACCAATTTGGCATATCAAACAGCTTCCAATTGACAGTTTTGGATTTTTTTGGCCGGCAAGTTTTTATCCCAACTGCTAAACTGAATATTTTAGATATCCTAATGAATTACAAAGACCAGCCAAGAAAAACAGGGAGCTGTTGAGAAACTTCAGAATGAAATTTTAAAAAAAAGCTCGCTGGGATTCTTGGAGCGAAAATCCCATTTATAAATAAGGCCGTTGATGAATGATGGAATCAAAGAATTTCAGACATGGGCTCACTCGACAGTCCTTTCAGGGAGAAAATGTATCAGTTTGCACAATTCATAAAAGTTCAGTTTCCATCCTAACATCACTTCTTTCTTATTGTTTTCATCTGTTAATGGAAATGTGACCATTTAATGTCATAGCAGTGATGCCATATGATGAGATGATTGTTTTCGTCCATAATTTATGGCCGAGAGCACCAGTCCACTTGAGTGGGGCTGAACATGGGTGGCTTTAATCGCATACGTAACGCAACCGGTCATTAACCCACTAGAATGCAAATGAGAAACAATTCACAGCGTTGGTAAATAACATCAAATACAATGCACGGCAGTCCATTTATAATTGAAGCACTTGCCCAAATTTACCTAGCAATTGTTAACCTCAACTAGTGGTATTCAGGCGTGGCATCGACTACCACACAGTGCTTTTCAAGACACCAGAAGTACCAACAAACAATCATGCAGCGAAAGCAACGATGTCATTCTTTAATTTGGCTGTTAAAATGGTTTTAATCAAAATGCATGAATGAAAGTTTCAATTCGCCGGTGCAGTAGTTTTGAACTTTCTACTTCTAGACAATCCAAATTTGAAGCTACAAGATTTAGAGCTTTTTCTTGCTGAACAAAGTTTTTTTTGTATGGACATCATCTCGTTCCATTCGTTGTATCCGAGAAGATGGATCTTTTGATGAATCTTATAATCATAAAAAATATCAACTGATTGGCTGCTTATTGGGGAGTTTGCTTAGCCGGATGTTTATTTAGTTAGGTTTTGTGAGACAAAATTTGTCAATGGGGGTACGTTGGAAACTGATATCACACTGAGCGACGGAACTGAAATGTAAGCAGAGAATTTGTTGCTTGCATACTGCATGTGCCAACATTTGCTCGTTATATTCGAAAAGTTAGCTCGTTATAACCGTGAAAAATTGCTAAGAAGTTCGCGAAAACCTAACTTACAGAGGCGATTTGCTCGGCATATCCGATATGTCGCTATAACCGAGTTCGACTGCATATTGTGAGATTAGGAAAGACCTTAATTAGTACAGGGTGGCCTTCTAAGTCCAAACAGACGCATACGTAATACAAGACAACAGTTAAATGCTCCTTGCATTACATCTACTGACGCTACTAGCTACACAGCCTACACTTACAATATGAATCCAAAGTTCATGACCACCCGCTGTAATAATTAGCTTATTGTTGGACTATCTGAAAACCCTATTCACGTGGTTTCACTCCTTGGAGCTCCGAATATTGACCCTTCAAGAGCGGCTACGCATCAGTGCTTATTATTATAATCAGAATGAGGCATTTTGATGAAGCTGTCCCAAAGAACATTTTCTCAGGACATGTCAGCAGGACGTTTGACCGGTGAAGTCTGAAGGTCAATTTATCCAATTTCCCAAGCCGTGAGTAGGCTGGCAGCACCGTGACACGTGTACAACGTGCATGTATTGGGTCCAACAAGCCATTTAGACTTACGCTTAAGGTAGCGAGGAATTGGTTGGTAATAACACCACCAACAAAAAGCCAGGAATTTCGATGCGAAGGAATCTGGCAGTTGGGCGTTTAGTTGTCACCGTGCTAATGTATGCAGACTTGGGATTCCCATTAGCTGTTGAATAATGCCGTTCACGATTTTCGGCTGCGGTTTTTTTGAGGCGACCACCTGAAGCGCCGCCTGGACTCGTGAGCGGCAAACGTTACCAAGACTGGCTAAGTGCCTTTGGGTAACCCCCCTATGCACCTCCAGGTTTTCTACATTTTCCCAAAAATGACCATAGAACCTTGACTTTTTTGTGTGTGTTCATTTACAGTTTTTCGTAAAGGTTACTCGACTAGAAACAGATTTTGGAACTTCGGGTTTCAATGGCTGGTTACATAGCTATTGTGGAAATAATCACCCAAACGTGCATTAAATACATTAGATTTAAATTGCTATGTAGTTTTTTTTTCGAACTACAAAAAAACATGCAGGTACTTGAGATTGACCAGGATAACAAGGGAGGCGTTTCACGAATTTTTACCTTATGTGGAGTTGAGGTCACAGGTGTTTGGGTATAGCTGTATGCACTTGCACACTAACCTAACTCTGTGCAGTGGCACAGATGGCGCCCTTGAGCTCCCAAAGTTAAGCGGTGAACATTTGTTCCAATTCTTTTTCAAGAGGTTGTCAAGTAAATGTATGCAATTTTGAAATTGTACTTTTTTGTGCGTTTCCGATTGCACTGCAAGCTAAGTTGGAAATAAAAAGACATCGACACATGTGAGGCCATTTTGAAACCCGGAGAGAAAGAAATTAATGTATGGTAAAGCATTTTCTGTAATTTTTGATATCTGCACAATTGCAAGCATTGTCATATCCAATAAGCTAGGTGTTCTAGGGGAGCTGCTTCTGGTATGATAATTGTAATTATCCCCCTCTAGACATGCTGATTCGAAACAAGATGAAAACTACGCCTGTTTGCATCAGCTATATATGAAATAGAAACTGATGACATGCGTGCA